>JYDV01000099.1:0-151942 GCA_001447645.1 Trichinella pseudospiralis | reverse complement strand
TAGCAATCAAAAAAAGTGCAAATTTTGAAAACAAGTTTTTCGCCATTTTTCGCAAAACAAGCAAGTCTATAGTTCAGAAAATTTTGAAATTTTCGAGAAAAATTTTTTTTCCAAAAATTAAGGAAATTGCATCATGTCGATGAGGAATTATCTCTGGACTGCAGTGAACTTATACCCATCGTTCCTGACAGTCTATTTTTTGAGATATAAGGGAAAACGTGAAAGCTAACATAGGATTATAACGGTACTCATATAAGAAGAAATAAGAGATTGAACTTTGAGAAATTTGCGTAATGATTTAATTTAATAATTATTTCTACCGTTTTATTTATTTATTGTTTTTCGCCCAAACGAAAATGTTATTTGTGTGTCCGTTATTCTTTGTTATGTTTTACTATCTAAAGTATGTTTGAATATTGTATTGCTTGTTAAAGCATTTTTGAATTATAGTTTTTTAGAGAAAGTATTATGAAGAAACATAGTGTTGTTGTGTAATTTCATGCCTTATAACAGTGTTTTTCTGTCTTGGGTTGGAAATTCGAAAACCCCCTATTTGATGAAATGTCTCGAAAACCGTGGATGTCAGATTATTGAATAATTTCAAACTTTTAATTCGCCCAATGTTGCTTTCACTTACCATGACAGCCTTTTTTGCCTCTTAGTTTTGGAGGAGCATCGAATTTTTATTACTCAACTAAGAGTTTTATGCCAGTGAAGATTCGGAGATGTGCGAAGCTTGTGGCGATTGATTGCTGGCGATTTGTGAATTTATTTTACATCGTTACCTTTGCATTTATTAGTTTTCGGCGGTTGCTAACGTTCATTCTCATTTTCGAGTGCTGCAGACTGTTGTTATATTTACTACGGTAAGTAAATTCATGTTTTCACGCACTTGGTATCAATGAAAGCTTAATGAATAATAAAGATGTTTGTGTAGGTGGCGTTGCATAAAATGTTTAATTATTAAGCAAACAACGATTTACAATAGTTACGGTTTGATTAACAGGTGCTAATGTATATCTAATTTGATGGAGTTGTTAAATTCAGTTCAACTGATGGATATTGAACGGTAAATTAGCAAAAGACAAAGGTATTGGACATCAAAAATGTTTTGTGTGCAAAACTTGGCAGTCTCCGGTTCCGCTGAAATAATAGCACACATTGGAAACATTCTCATGTTTTAATATGAGCCTTCCGGCATCTTTAAAGGCCATTTATTCCACAACTACTGTACAATTTCCTTTGAAACTTTGCATAACACTATCAGCGAAAAATTTGAATGTCTAACAATGAAAAGGCGAAATATCCATAGAAAATTTTCTCTCTTTTTTTTAAAAGCAGCAAAGTCTATAGATCACCAAATTTCGATATTTTTGAGAAAAACGTTTTTTGCAAAAATGGTCTTAATGGATATTAATCGATCAAATAGTGACGCGGTTTTAAAAATTTATGCACTGCAACATTTTGATTTATTCATTTGGAGGTTTTCTTGAAATTCACCGTAACATATCCAGCTTAAGCTTTACATCAAAAATTGTAAAGGTTAACAAGCTGCATAGATCTTTTTCAGTTTTTCAATGTACATTGAATACAATTGTGGAGGAAATTATATTTTAATTTGTTATTTTAACATACTCTGTTGAAAAAGAATTTTCAGGAATAATTCTCACTGCATTGATACGTAAGTTTGGAATTTCCTGTTTCATGCGAAACACGATGGGCAGTAGAAATGAAATCAC
The DNA here is from genome assembly GCA_001447645.1 of Trichinella pseudospiralis. Lineage (NCBI taxonomy): Eukaryota > Metazoa > Nematoda > Enoplea > Trichinellida > Trichinellidae > Trichinella > Trichinella pseudospiralis. Next base: position 150,203 of record JYDV01000099.1, on the reverse strand, counting down.
CTAAAATTTCATTTTATTACCAGTTAATATTTGTTATATAGATTGGTAAAAATCAAAAATGAAGAAGATCGACAAACAATTCTATAAATGCTATATATATATATAGCACGAATAACAAATATGATTTTGTTGAAATTTCATGTTATCCATATTGGAAATAAAAGCATAGCTGCAATTATTTTCAAACAAAAAATGTAATGGTAAAACTTCATTGATATATATCATAAGTTTTGGTTCAACTTAGACTGCATCATTTAAAGTCATCAGAAATGGATTGACATATTCAAATCCTTCAAATTCAGATTGGTCGATTTTGGCCATGTCGCTTCTAAACAGAAATAAATAATACAGTAAATAAATAGGTAGATGCAATTTGTTGTATGTATGAACGAACTGTTCGTCAGGAGAAAATTGGACAGGCTCATCAGTAAACTGTCGGTCAAAATGCTCCAAGTCACGATTGTCCTTTATCAATGGTCGATATGGTGGGGTAATTTGTTTCGCTTCAACCTAAAAATAAATTTTCTTTAACACTGCTATGGACTATTAATTTCACTGCTGACCAATTCCCATTCAATATTTCTGAAGAAGGCATGGTTTTTAATGTCCTCAAATCCTTGTTCCAACGGTTGCGTGCATCCGAGGCGCTCAGCTGGATTCTTGAAAAAAAAACAAGAAATAGTTAAATTTCTCTGACAAAGCACTTTTCATCTAAAATATTAAAAGCATAATTTGAAAAATTACCTTGTTCAAAAATCCTTTGAGCACAGAAGCTGCTTTGACAGAAAGTGAACGCGGTATACGAATTGTCTTTTCCAAAATAACTGAAAAATTAAGATAACATTAAGCAAAGTAAATTTTTAAAAATAAACGCATTGTCGAAGTCACTTTGGAATAAATAATCTTCTGTCTGCTGATCAGGTGTATCTACCATGCCAACAATATCGAATGGTGAACGCCCGGCCATCATCTCGTACATCAAAACGCCCAACGCCCACCAATCCACGCTGAAGCCTGCAAACAAGCGTATTTCAGACTGCAAAACAACAGAAAATAACAAATAAAATACAAAACTATTGAAAAAATTCCACTGTCACTTACTATATTCTTCGCCTCGCAATATTTCCGGTGCAATGTAATTTGGCGTTCCGCAAAATGTGCTCGTCGTATCGCCAATTCCGACACCTTCCTAAAGGTGATCCATAATGACATGCAAATTAAATTAACTGCGTTCAACTTGAACAGTGCAAGCAAACAAGCAAGCAAATAAATAAACTGCCTACTTTGCACATGCCGTAGTCTGTCAATTTGATGTGACCATCAGCATCAATCAGCACGTTATCCAACTTCAGATCCCGGTAAATTATTCCTAAAATCATCCCCAATATTCGTGAAAGTTTTAATAAAGTAAACAGCAAACCTCCAGAATGGAGAAAATAAAGCGCCAAAATGATTTCAGCTGAATAAAATCGTGCATGCTCTTCAGGTAATCGGCGCTGGCGCTGCATGTGAAACATTAAATCTCCACCGGGTACAAATTCAATGACAAAAAACAATCTAAACACAGAAAATGCAAAAATCAAAAAAGTTAATGCAAAAAAATAGACAAAATTGTATCTTGCCTGCTCGACGTTTGAAAACAAGAATGCAATCCAACCAAAAATGGATGATTGGAAGCGGTCTCAAAGACATGCTTTTCCGTTTGTACCCAGTCAATATCCTGAATAAACGTAAAAATAACAACATATGCACATATCTATTTAAGATAACAGGCTACAGCGCATACTTCTTCGTCAGTGACCATCGTCTTTTTTATCACTTTCATAGCATACAGTTGGCCAGTTTTCTTATATTCTACCTGCAGCACTTTCGCGTACGAACCACGACCAATTACTTTCAAAAGATTGAAATCGTCAATAGTGATGCCATGACATTTTGAACTCTGAAAAAAACTGAACATAAAATCATATCTAATAATAAAAATGCATACTGTAACGACGGTTTCCTCGTCATTGGCCCCATCAACAACTGCTCGGCTGCTATTATTATCTGCATGGATCGGCAAAGCTGCATCATTTTCCATAAACATCTCATTATCGTAAACATCTAAAAAATTCAGTAAACTAAATCTAACTCTCACAAAACCAAACTCAACATACGCTTCGAATGAGCAACGGCATAACGTGAAGGCGATGAATCCAACACCACAGCACTGGAACTATTTGCAGAGGAGATGCTCGATGCCATCACATCCGGCTAAAAAACATATCACAATATGAATAGATTATATAATATATATAATTAAACACGCAAACCGTCAACGGAAAACCTGGACAAGATAGTTTGACCAACTTGTGACATTTTTTATGTACAGCTAGCTTGCAAGTAACACAACGAAATCCTTGCCTACCTAAACCCCATATGCGGTCCCTGCATATTGCACAAATTGCTCTCTAAATAACAAAATGTTTTCACTAATAAATAAATGAATAATCATCTTGCTGAACGCACTCTGTTGAAACGCTTGGCAGTAAACAGATGACCATGAATACGGTAAAATTTTTTCCATCGACGGGCACCCCGACGATATACATGCTCTGATAAAATCAACGTTTTAAATAATATATATAAATGAAATTTAATAAAAATAACAATTGAACGTACTGTCTTCACCTAAACAGGGGAGACCTGGTTGGACCGGCAAGCCGGAGAAAACTAAGAAAAATAAAGAAAAGCATAAGCATAAGCAATGCTAAGATGAAAAGTAAAAATGCTGCTTAAGAATTTAGCTTCTCATTCAAAGCTTACCATGAATAAAAATTTCATTGTCTCTATTAATTTCATAAAGTCGAAGCGCTTCATTCAGCTCGATCTGCGAAGATATTGTGCACGGATCACCTTAAAAAAAATTTATTAACCAGAAAAGAATTTTGTCATTTTCGTACATTACAATGTACTTAGAAATTTTTTGAAAATAGTTTTTTCCAAAAAAATTTATTCACTAAAATCTGGAATTTCTAGTACATCACTGTCTGAAATCGATTTAAAATAATCACACATACATACGTACATACATACATACATACATATTATATATATATATATATATATATATATATATATAATCGTATAAATATATTCGAATTATACAAATATATTGAAATATTCAGCAGAATTAAACATGGCAAAGTTTTCACAACATCTTTTCTTATGCTATTAACGTAAAAGGTATTTTCAAAGACTGCAATTACACTGCAAAAAGAAGGTTGCTCTACATAAAGTGAAAATCACAAATTCATAAGATCCCTCTAGATTTCATGTACAGCTACATTAAGTGACAGTTATATTCGAATTCGAAAACAAAATTGCATAAATAATAGAGACAATTCGGCTTATAACAACAACCATTTATGCACATCAAAATCAAGTAGTGTTTATTTTAATAATTCATAAATACACTGAAGAACGTTTAATTTATCAAGCAGAAAAGCAACGAAAGCCTGCCATTATTGTATTTTCAACAAGAAGTAAATATTGCACTTCTGCCTTATCGCATCTGTCCTATATAATACTGTAGGTCAAGTGAACACGTCAAGGCTATGGCAAAACTTTGCACAGCTTATTGTTTTCTAACGTGAATAAGCAAAACTTTACACCTACAAATCAAACAATTCCCACCACGTTTTCACATTAAAAGATTGTAGAATAAGATTTCTAGCAAGTTTGAATAAAATTTTCAGAAAAAAAATTTGCAAACGAATTAAAACAAAAAACTACAAAATATTTCCAATACATAGTAAAAATACAGTTCTTCATGAAATGCAGACTACATAAAGAAAGGTGATCCACAGCTATTTAATAATGATAACTGCCAACTCCATTTTTGTAATATTCAGAACGTACAGTCATGCATAATTCAATTTACTTTTACAACTCTGCAATATCAATTGTATTAATTCTGTGATGAAATTAAAATTCAAAAAAAAAATTTACCTTCTTCGTCCATCCATTTAACTGTGAACGGATGTTTAGCGTCAAACTGACACGCTGAACGAATTTCTTGGTAAAACTGATCCAAACTTAAAGGCGGATGAGCGTACAGAATCATCACATCACTAAAAAATAAAAAAAATCAAGAATACATATCAAAGTTGTCATTTCATAAAATTACTCTTTAAAGGCAATTTTCAGCTTCACCTCCATTGTGTTAAAACAATACGACAGGCTTGGAGTAGAACTTCTGGAAAGGGGTTCTGGCATTTATCACAGTTCAAACTAAAAATTTTACTTGAAATCAAATTAAACTTAGCACGTGAGATAAAAACAAATCGAAAGATATAAAATTTCGAACATGCATTGCGATATAAAACAGCGCAAATTATAAAAAGTCACAGCAGTAAATTTACAAAAGAACTTCCCAAACTTCATGTAAACAAGAAAGCTGTAAAAGCATAGCAGTAAACAAATATAGTTCTGCTATTTAAACTTAAACAGCTGGATGGCGTAAAACTTTTCAGTCAGTAATTTATCAGTCTTTTACCTGTTTCAGTGGATAAATGATTTCATCCAAACACAGAAACAAATAAGCCAAAATTGAAAAAACTGCCGCATAACAAGAGGAACTCAGAATAAACAAGCAGTATAAATACTTTGACTTGTATAATTAATTAATATGGTTATTCAAATGAAGGCATTCAATAAAAATGTAGTTGACGGTGTTTAGATAATTAAAAATGTCAAAATATTCTAATCTTAACAATCGTAGAGTAAATATGCACACCTTGACAACTGCATTTTTTCATATTCAAAGCATCGTGACAGTACAGAATATAACCGTTCTATTAATGATTTGCAGGTTCAAATAAAAACAAAAGTGGAAGTGCCAAAAAATGTCAACAAAAGTATTTTAAAAATGCATTTTTTAAAAATAATGCAAAATATTAAAAAATATTATTCAGAAATCATTTTTATTGTTTTAAATAAAGTTTAGACATTAATTTAAAAAATTTTCTGTGCCATTTGGGATGTTGTATTATCTTGTAAAACAGGAGAAAATAATTTTAAAATTTAAACAATTTGAATTGATCACACTTAATAAATTTTATTAAGAACGTCTATGAAAGCAGACTTCTTCAACTGTATGTTTTATGTGCACAAACTCTCTCTATGTGATATAAAATTTTACACTGAAATATGAGAACAATCGCAGCATTTTATCAATTGACATGCAATTATTATTTTTATTTTGTTTCATCTTTCAAAAATGACTAGATTTATCTTTTAAAAATTATCAATTATTATTTTAAATAAATAATGAAGGAGCAAAATGGACCAATGCACAGCTTACTTAATGTTTGTGTTTGGTAGTCATGGTGCTGGTTAGCGTCTGGTATGTGTTCAATAAATGTAATGACCGCGTTTACTTACGCAGAAACTGAGAATATGGAAACTGCTGATGAAAAAGAAGCGGAAACTGCTTTTGTTTTAATAAAACGTAGCTTGTCATGTGATTTAAAAAATGTTGAAGAGCTTTTGCAAGCATTGCAAGCGGCTGGCTGCAGTCCATCAACTGATGATTTACCTAAAAGTGAAGAAAGCCGTAAGTGATTAGTGCATTTGTTATAAAATATTTGATTGTAATATCAGAATGTTTTTATATGTTCCTGTGATTTAAATATTTGCAAATTAAATTTCAGCGTTCAGTTTTTTGACGTTTTGTAAAATTTTGAAAATGATAAAACCCGTTAAAAAGGATACTTTACGCGATGCTTTTCGCTGCTTCGATAAATCCAACTGTGGTACAATCAGCATCTCCAAATTGAACGCCTTGATGATTGAAGTATGAAAAAAATTGAATTAAACGTAACTTTCATGCTTGCTTATTTATTAAAAGAATGACTCGCAATTGATGGACTTTGAAATTGACGCATTAAATTCAAAAGTCGATTCAGATGATGGTGAACAGTCTATAGAATACAATAAAGTATGCGCTACATTTAATGATGTATAAAAGTCAGATCTAGATTTCTCTTTTAGCTTATTATGTACTATGAAGAGGCTATCAATGAGCTGAAACAACTATCTTTGGCCAATTACAAAATGCTGAAAAAGAGTGAAAGAAGTTGGTTTATTATTTTCATAAAAATTCCATATGTTCAATATTGATTTTTATTTCTTAAAAAGAATTGTCTCCTAATGACGACGCTAACAACGGCAATGCAAATGATACAATGGTAACTTTTACAACATAACAGTGCAATTATTAAAGAAAAGTACTTTTTGCTTTTACAAAACCAGAAAAACTCTCCTTTAAGGATAAATAATTAATTATTTATTATTTGTTGAAATATAAATTAAATAAATATCCTTATAATATAAATTTCAAAATAAACTATTAAGTTTTCACTGCGGTTTTTGAGGTTTCACTTTCTTGAATTTCAAAGCAGCATTGAAACGTGTATTTATTTCATTATAGAATTGTGTGGAGCGTAGAGGATTTTTTGTACATGATCATATTGAAAACCAAACAATAATTTCAAGCCATCAGTACAGAATAACAAATGTTGAACTGCAAAATATTACATTTGAAATTCAACATCTTGCTGGTTAGTTTCTCATATTTTTTTCAAATTTCTTTTAGTTATGTTCATGATGACTGAATATTTTACATTGATTTTTTTCAGAATTATTATTAATTCAGTTTCTTTTATAACTTTTGATTTCAATATTTTAAAATGAATAAATGAATGAAATGAACAAACATCCATTCATTCACAATGCTTAGCTCTACGTATTATACTATTCATAAATTTATTTATAGCTGAGCTTTGAACTTCAGCAACACTTCTGCTTTTTGTTAATATCTAATAATTTGAAGTTATTAAATCACAGATTTTCTGCTTTAGGAGCGTTTGACACCAAAATTTTGCAGACAGTTGACGTGTGGATTATCATTTATGATGAAGATGACCGTATTGTGCAGTTATCAACAATTGACAATGATACATCTCAGGTGAGATTAAATTCTTGTGTGATATGAAGAAAATTTCAGTGTCCAACTGCTCAATGGAAAAAATGTATGCATGATCAAGTTCATCAATGATTTACTAGTCAAATTTCCAGGGCAAATCTATTATTCATCAACAATTACCAGCAGGCAGATATATTATTGTTCCATTTACGACACAGTGTCTGTTCAGGCCTAGGAAGACAATTGAAAGTGAGAAAAATAAAGTGCCACTTCTGAAAGTTGACAGAGCTGGAAAGGCTTGCTTGACCAAAGAAATGAAGTAAAAAATATTGCTAACATAAATTGCTGCTTGTGTTATATTTGTTTGAAATTCAAGACTCGTTTTGATGAACATTTTTGATCTCTGCGATTTGGACAACAACGGAACGCTTACACGAGAAGAGTTCAATCTGTACAACATCCGTACAGGCGATGAAAATGTAAGCGATGAAGAATGGAATGTCATTCAAGGTATCTGAAATTAAGAAATTCAAAAATCAAGTTATCTTTGGTTTTATTTTCGAATTTTAATTTATAGAACATTTTGACTTGAAAAATGAAGAACTCACTCTCAGAGACTTTCTTGCGCTTCATGACATGGAAGCTGAAGACTGCAAATCAGACACAACAGATATGTGGCTGTCACTTGAATCGATGGGCTGCAATTACAAGCTGGAACTAGATGAAGTAATAAATCAAATCTATAAAATTTTTGTTGTTTCACAGTCGTATGATACTTTTTAAATATTTTTTTCGGTCTGTCCATTTTCCATTCGAATATCCAGCAGAGTAGCAGTTGAACAAATCGAGGTTCTGCACATTCAAACTATAAGCAGCGGAAAGTGGCAAGCATTGTGCCATTTTCTTTCAGAAAATAGCGAGCATATTCTGCATGAAAGTGACATTGGCAAATTACTTTTGTATGAAAAAAATGAATTTGCTGCAATTCTTTTTGAAAGCAAAGTAACGCTTGCAAAGTACACGTCAGCATCTATCTGAACGCATTACCACACGCTACATTTATTTAGGATTTGAATAATGAAGAACAAATTGAATTTTCATTTGAAAAGTCACAGAACTTTATTTTATCGACCAAAACAAAAATTGAAATCCATCCATCTGGCGAAATTCAAGTAACATTTATATTTTTGGTTCTGCTATTGCTTGTTCTATTTTAGATTATTGCATTTGGCATACCAAAGCAGTTGGGTAATCCGATAAAAGTCGTAGCTGAATTCATCCCATCACAAAAAGTATAGCTGTTTAAAGATGCTAAATGGCCGTCAATTTCTTTTGTAAAATGAACGCTTTGTGACGACTGCTGAAAAGAATTCTCACGGTGCAAAGCAAACTAGAAAGAGGGAAAACAGACGGTAACATTCTGAATGACAGACAACACTGAAACCTTCAGTTTCATCGTATATTTTATGTATATGCATAAAAAGAATATGATGGCCGTTTGAATGCAGTGATTGAAAAAAATTCATTTAATAAAGTTTAATACAAGCGTCTTTTCAAGTATACTACTGTATTGATCGCAGTACGGCTATTCAAATTGTAAAAATTGAAAAATCAGATTTTTCACGCTTCCTGCAAGATCAGTGCAACGCAAATGGTCAAGCAAAGTTTCCAATACTTTGAACGGAAACTTGCTCTTTCTTAGAACAACAACGACGCCATGTAGACAATGCCGCAACTTCAGCTCGAAAATCTGGATAAACGTACAGGTAGATGACCGTCTGCAAGACCACGTTGAAGCCTTGAAGCATCCATAATATCGAGCTGAGTTCACTTTTTGTTGCAAACATATTGTTGGTTAGCAAAAGCAAACGCTCCATAGAAGCGATAATAAATTTAGAAATGAAAATGCTGCTCACGCGTCGAGTGTGCGTCATTTGCATTTCATTGTTGGAACCTTGTTCACGACGAAGTAAACGAAAAAGTACAAACGTGCCCAAGTGTATAATCACAGTAACGGTTGTAAAAAATAACGGTAAAATATACTGCATTTCATAAAACCACGTAGAGGTGCACTCATAGAGGTTACAGTTAGCTGATACCGTGTAATCTCGCTTTTGCAGAATTGAAATCCAGTTTAGCACGTTTAAGCTGAACGAACAAACAAATAAAAGTGCAAGAATAATTCGAAGAACGTTATCTGTCAGTTTTTTGTACAGATTATGAAAACCGATCGCTAGTCCTTGTTCCACTGCTAAAGCGCAAAGACAAAACGAAGAAAACATGTCAGAAAACGGAAATGCAGTAATGTGAAATGCGTAAAAAAGACAGTCAAATCGATTTGACAAAGTGATCCGATGCAAAAATACATATATTCGCCGGATAGCTGATGTCATATATCCCAAACCGGTGAACACTTCTGCTACAGTGTTGCCTAAAGCAGGCAATCAAATCAGCTTTCAGGATCATCAATAAATGAATAAGAAGAAGTCAACCAGCAAAAATAAAATCAACCACTGATCACATATCTGTCTATGACTACGACGACAGCTTCGTCTGATAATTTCAGTTAAATTGAAGAAGCACTGATAATTTAAACACAAATTAGTGTTTATTATTTCATTAAATAAATAACTTTCATTTAAAAAATAAAAGTTTTTTACTGACAGCTATTTCGTTCATTCGTAAAAAATTACAGTAACTGAATTTTCAACAACACATTTTATTCATAAAACCTGCAATCCTTTTGCATTTCTTTTCAGGCATCTCGACACATGATCTCATGCACAATGTAATTACTGCTATCATTTAAGTGATTCTGAATAATGTTTATACTGGAATTGAAAAAGTTAGGTGGATAATTTTAAAAATGACATGCATTTGCATTTGGCCACGCAACAAAATTAAAAGTATTTATTTTATTGTGTCGACAGTGAAACCTGACCGAACAGTTCAGAATCCCAGTGGAGTGGTTTCAAATTGTATTATACTATTTGTGATTATGAAGCAGTCAGCGCTTTACGTAAGCAGTTAATCAGATCCTCAATTGCGAAATAATTAAAACACAGCGGCATGTTTCATTATTGCAAAACACATTTCTCAACACTGCTTTAAGTTTTGGCACGGCATTTTTCTTTTCAAAGAGAAAAAGAGAAACACAATTATCAATTGTTTCACTTCTACCTACTGCTATTCAGAAGCAGCTGAATATAATAAACGCGACAAATGCAAGCATTGCAAGAAACATAAATTTCAACGTTGCTAAGCAGCTGTAGAATTACAAATTATTTAATTAAATTAAAATTATTCAAAATTGCAAATGAAATTTTTAACTAAAATCAAGTACAAGTAAAAAATTAAATACTTACCTTTAATGAAGAGGAAATTCTTGGCTGGTAACTTTTTCACCAGCATGATGTAAAGTTGAAAAATTTTGACAAAGATCACCAGAATTCCGATGATCAAAAATGCACTGTTCGAATGCAAGTGATTTGTGCTCACCGATGATGAGTAGATTGCTGATTTGAGATCAGTACCAGTCCGAATCACCATATGTTTATTTGTAAAAATTAACAATCGTCATCTACAAAGTGAATGACATGAAGAAGTTGAAGTTTTAAACTTTTTCACCGAATAAAAAGATAATTTAAACCAGCATCTTCTCAGATTAATTTTACACTTTGCATGCACTTCGACAAAACCATTACTAACTGATATTTCATGTCACAGCAGAGTAAAATATTTGATGTACTACTGAAGCCGGTAATTAACGGCAGTATAATAATCCATTTACAAACGACGTCATAAATAAAACGAAAGCTACATTAAACTAATTCTTAATTTCAATCAAATAGCGCTCTTTTTTTGAATTGCAAGCAAATAAAACTCTAAATTTCCATTTTCAGATTAAATCTGACAATGTATTTATTTTATCAACAATTCTATTTATTGAAATTTATCATATTACTTCATTGTAAACATTCTTCTACACTGAAGCATATAAGAAATATAGATAAGTGCATATATATATATATATATATATATACATATTATATTATCTATTTGGATCCAGGAACGTGTGGTTTGAAATGTGCCTTTATCAGTCAGTGATAAGATTTTTCTTTTGCATTTCAAAAATATATTAAATAACTATTTAAGGTACACTTGAGTGAAAGCTGCATTGCATTAGAAATAACGACAGCGTATCTCATGTTAAGCAGCATATTTAACAAACTTTTCTCTTATTTGTATTAACCTTTTTTGTCTATGTTCATGTATATGCAAGAAAATAATCATGAAACAAAGCAATAACCTAGGCATTAAATAACTGAATGAAAAGCATTACCAAAAAGGAAGAATAGCAAAGTTGATTAGGAGAAGAAAGTGTTGTGCCTTGTCTGTGAAAGGTGGTCGACTGAAAACATAAACAGGAAAAATATTCAGCTTTTATTTGTTCTTGACAATTATCAATGGTTTTATTGATTCCAAAGCAGCCGAACAAGTGGACTTTGTTGTGAATTTGGCGCAACAGAACTGCTACACCAACCAACGTGCACCAATGTTGACCGACCTTTAATTTGAGCACAGAGTGATTTAATTAAATTTAAGCTTCATATTACAATGACATGCAAGACGTAAAGACGCAGCTTGCTCAATTATTAATATTGCGGGGTTAGATTTTCAACTGCACCAATAGCTATTGCGCTCTCAATCTGCGCTGAACATGCACGCGTTTGCATTCTGTAAAATGTTATTACAACTTTCGTGTAATCGAAATATGAATATTTAAAAATATTCTCTCAACAATTCTGCAAAAATATTATTGTTACATAAAAACACAGAACGCTCAGTTTTGATTTTCAAATGAGAATATGCAAGAGAAATATTTTATAAACTAAAAAGAATTATTTCCATTCATTACTATTCAACTGTAATTACAGCTCATTACTCACTAAGATTTATTAATAAACACTTTTTCTTAATCTTTCTTTGAGTCATTTTTAATCATTATTATCCTTGGTCACTGCCACAACAAATCAATATATAGCATAACTTACCCTCTACATTCGCTTCACTCCGGAGATATGCTTTTCCCAAGTGGCAGTAAAAGTTCAAGTTCAAGATTGAAAAAGGCGTCATTTTCAATTATTTTCTTATTTATTTCAAACGTGAAATCTCAAAAAAAGCACTTTAAGCATTGCAACTTTCAAACTGCCTATAAGAAAGAACAAACTTAAGTTAACTGAAGGTTGGCTACTTTTAAACAAATTCACCAGCTTTCACTGAAAATGTAAATAACTAAAATGCACATTTTCAAAACACCACAGAGCAAAATAATTTTTAAAATATGATGTGGTTTCTTTTATAACTTACAATTTTCAGCGTTTTAACTTTACTTTTGTATGCTGCATCACATTTTAGCAATATTTATTTCATTGTCCAGAGAAAGCGAAATTGATGTATACGGATTCTCTTGTTTGGCACCGAAATATCTGGGAATACAAATATCTTTCTTTTTTTTAATGCTCTGATTGTTGAACCAATTCCAATTATGCATAAAGAGTAAAGTAACTTTTCTAATATTTCAACATAAACTTATCCTTCACAGTAAAAATACTGTCAAAGGTATAAAAGAGATCAAATTAAGAAAATCTCTTTTCAAAACTTTTTCGTGAAGATGTAATTTAGTTGAAAATGGAGTATTTCTGTCTCATTTTCTTATCTGAAGAAACCATTTTTCTTGTCTATTTGTACAGTCAACTGGAAAATTCACTGAACCAAATATTCTGACCGTTATTTCCTGTTCAAACAGCCGCATCAATTTGTTGGTTTTTTGATTATTTTAATTAAGGTTGAATTTTCATTCAACTTTCATAATTTCAACCTGTATTCAACGTTGAATCATTGTTGTTCCATGCAAACAAGTAGATTTAATGCAAAGAATTCGTGCAATGTTTGTTCTGCTTTTCGTACAAATTTCACCACTTGTTCCAGCGCTTGTAACTTTGTGAAACACACAGAAAATTCTCCTTCAAAGTGTGAATGAATGCAATGCAACTAAACAACTGAAAATATTAATTTACTTCTTCATTTCGTAAAACGCTGTCAGCACTGCTACGTGCAAGACTTCAACTCAAAATGACTTGACATACAGCAAAACTGAAGCAACCGTACTATCTTTTCTTCTCCTTTTCTATTTCTACACTTACTTCGGTCACCAACGATAAAAGCATTTTTCAAAACAACTTAGCTTCAGAGCACGCAATAATTAACGTAATCATTCCCAGTATCAGCACTAGCATAATTGTCATAAAATGCCAGCAACAAGTGCAATTAAAATTTATTTCTTCTCATATTTTCATGATAAATAACTAAAATAATATAAAATTTTAATATAATAAATCAATAAAACAATCCCTAAAAAATGCCAGTTCGTACCATTTCTTTTTTATTCTTGCTTCGTTTGTGTTGATACGGATCAATCAGAATAAACTGCTGCCATCCTCAGCATTTGTAATGCTACTTTTCATACGTTTTCTGCCTTTGGACTTTAGCACCGGGTGTCTAGACAAAGTAGCAGAGCCGTATTCTCTAGTTTCCATCAAACTGCGAGCAAAACTCAACGCCTGCGTAAAATCTCCATCCTAAAATAAAAATAGTTTCCAATATACACAGTAAACAAAGAAAAAATTGAAAAGAATTCATTTTCACCTGCTTGCCGCTCATGGTGAGATACATGCCAACAATTAACTGCCTCCAGTCAGACACAGAAAATCCAGGAACTCGTATTACGGAAAAGTACAGCTTGCAAATCATACATATCGTTTTCCTTTGATTTTCTGCTGACATGGAAGCATATCTCGTTGTAATAAAATCACTCACGTAGCGCTGCAACTCATTCAGAAATGCTTTGCGATCGTCTTCAAGGAGGTACACTCTAAAACATAACAAAGACCAACACAATGATGCGCACCAACGTCCTGCATGTATCAGCAACATATATATATATATATATATATATATATATATATATGTATATGTATATATGTATGTATACTGAATTACAATTCTTTTCAAATTTACCTATCCACTTCAGGCTTCTTTCGCAAATACCACAAAATTTCACACAACGTTTCCAAGTCATCATAAGTTATTGCACAATCTATTAACAATTTCACCGAACGACGCATGTGCATATAAAAACAACCAGGTCGACTGATATCGTCAACAGGATAACTGCATATTCCCTGAAATATTATCAAACAATAAAATCATTTCAAAGAAAGATTTTTTAAACTAATCACATCAAAAAGATTGGTCTGTCTACGACAGTGAAATAATGCATTCGAAAGCGGTGGGTTGCCAGATCGACCTGCCCCGTATAAAATTTCCATTGACGCGCATGACGTCTGTAAAAAAGAATAAATCAATCCCAATAGCACAAGCGTCAACAATAAATCATCCCATCCACCTGTGAAGGTATTAACGAAAAATACAGTATTGACAACCAGTAGTATGATTTATAGTGACCAGAAAACCGTTGAATACAAGATACGAATGCATCTCTGCACATTTCCATAATCATTGTGATTGCCTCGGCATGTTTAGAATTGGTGGGATTCGGAAGCGAAACAAAAGGGCCAGATAAAGTTGACTTTCCAAAACAAATGTATTGTGAATTTTCATAGTTGAATACTTTGCGATTCAAAATTTCATCAATTCCTGAATCTCCATAAACTTGTGAATTTGCAGTCAGCAAACTTCTGAAAATAAATAAATAAAAATAAAGCAACAGATAAATAAATTATATATAAATATAAATATATAAATATATATATATATATATATATATATATATATATATATATATATATATACAAGTATAGATACATGTGCATGCAACAAATCATTCGTAAAAATTACTTACGAAGAACTATTATTTTTCAACACAACATCTGTGATTGCTGAACATGGACTTCCACGAACCAAAGCTAAGAAATTACACACATTTTCCAACCGGTCAAAAGAAATCCGGTCCAGAATAAAATTTTTCAAAATGCAAACGTGAATTCTATAATACAATTCCAACATTTCCAGAGAACCACGGGGTGGATTGTTCGCTCGAATGCTTTCCACAAGCTGCACTCCATCCGCATACAATGAGTAGATGGATTTGAAATACAATGCTAACAACTTTTCCAAACTATCATTCCTCTTTTCGCCAATTTTACCAAGCATGTAAAACACCAACCACTGATCTTTGCCCTCTGACTGAAAATTCGCATTCTTGCTAACTATCAGAAAAGCTTTCTCGGCAATATCCAGCAAGTTATTTCGACGTTTCTTCAGAACAACTTTTTGTTCTTTACTCAACTGTCCTCTCTGACAATTAATGAAAAAAATAACAAACAAACAAACATTACAATTAATTGAACTGAATTATCAAACGTACATCATGCAGCCTGTTAATCAATCGCCTGTAAAAGCTATGACATAGATATGCACTATTGCCAAACTCCATCCAAAATGTGACATGCGTTTTGTCAAGCTCCAATGCTTTCTCGTATGCTTTCACTGTGATCCGCGACCAACGATAAATGTGCGCTTCCTCCTCCATGGTAAAGCATAAATTAGCCTACATTTGAAAAAAAAATATTTACAACATGTTTATTTATTGATTAACATATCGGCCAAAAAGGAAAAAATATACAAACAAAAGCAAAGTATCAAAAAAGAATATACAATTAACAACTTACCGAAAACAAACGAGCATCGATAATTCCACTGGCTGCTTGAGCTAATCCAGCTAAACTGTCAAATCGATTCGGATTTATTAACAAATCTTGTAAATAATAATCGACCGCTTTGGAAAATTCTTGATACTTGAGATAGTGATCGGCAATTACGTAATACAAAGTCGAAACCACTGGTACTAGTTTATCTATTGTCAGCGAAGGCGGATCCACACGATCATCGAAAAAATACTCATCCCATTCAGTGTCATAACAACTGTCTGCATAATTAGAATGGAATATATATGTTAAAAAAACAAAAACTTAAATTTCACTTCATACTTAAATGCAAAGACTCCGGAACTAAAGTCTCCATACGCAAAAGCAACTGCAACGCTTCCGAAGATACAGATTCGTTGGGTGCACTGTCACATTGAGGCAATTTTTCTGGTATGATAAAATCAAACAGAGTGATCGTTCGATTCCAAGTCAGATCAGCCGCCGCAACCGAGTGGTCTCTAAGATTACGCTTTCTCTTCATCGGATATCTGCACATGCAAAATATGCACTGCTCTGCCTCGTTCATCGTTTCCAAAAGACCATCCAATGCCGGATGAGCTACCAAATTCGGATGTCGCAGTGTGCGTAAAATTTCTTCCATAAAAAATTCCAACAACTGACCATCGTTGATCTAGAGAAATAAATAAATAAATATAAACTGAACTCAATTTGGAAAAAACAAAGAAAGATAAAACCAACTAACCATACAGAGACTTTTCTCACCGAGCACATCGTGTGCTAACTTCAGCACGTTCAACGAATTGGTTACCATTCTCAAATCCCGGGGCGGAGATTTGCGTTGAAATACCGTCGACGGTGGTGACAATTTGCCATTTTTCACCAGTTCTGCCATTTCAAACCAATTCAAAATATTGTACAAAAATATCCAAGGCAACAGCCAACACTGATCAGGTATGTCTCGCTTGTAGAACGGATACTCGTCAGCAAAAACGATCAACTCGATCAACTGCTGCGCCACTGGAGCGCAGAAGGAAGGCTGAAATACTGATGCCTGTGCGTCGCCTTGGAACAACCAACTGCCGGCATCCAGCAGACGCTGTATTGGCCTCCAAACAGCCCGCCTCTCCCCCACATCCGACCGTCTGTAATCGGCCACCAGCTGATCAAGCAACGTAAGAAACAACGGTGCTGCCTTGGTGAACAAGCCAAGCTGCTTGTAACAAGACAACAACATCATCTGACGAACAAACACTTGTTGATGAAGATGCTCGACAGAAGTATGCAAGCTTTTTTCTAAAATTTCCACCGCCAGTCCAATCACACCGTCTTCAATTAGTTGTTCCACTTGGCCTAGCAATTGATTGAGATCGGCCATTTCACTCTTTTTGTACAATTCATCACGACAAATAGTCAAGCCGCAACTAGCAACACGCATCTCAGGCAGATCTTCTTCCAACATCAGTTGATAGCAGCGCTTAAAATAGAAACCAGCGGCGGCGTCAACATTGTTCAATTCAAACAGCCTAGCCAGCATGTGATAAGCTCGAATTGCAAACAAACAATCCTGACACAGGTCGGCTATGTTAGTAATGCCTATGGCATGTCCAAGCAAATGCTGCTTTTTCGGCATTTCATCACTTCGGAAGTGGAACTTCAATTCCAATGCCATCAAATTGATTCTACCCTCTTGCTCTGACTTGCCTGAACTCCAGCATTTCGACCACAAAGCGTGACAATGCAAGAACGACTCACGCAAATCATCTGACCACCAATAATGTTCCATCAAAGACAATTTGGACAAAAATTTGAACAACACCATCAACACGGTGCAGGTTCCGTTCAACGCTTGCAGTTGGACAAGCAAAGACTCTGCCGCAGTGCCAACTAAGCACGGCACCGCCAATTCAGCCACAGCAATATTCAAATCATCCCCATCATTATTCTTCACCACGCCTGCATCACCTGCCCCAGCACCGCCATCGCCGTCACGGTGCTGTGCAGTTTGTTCCGGATCTTTGAACGGCAACTCTTCAGAAAACAACAAACACAGCTTGTCTCGTAGTGTTAGCCGACGCGTAGTTAGCGGTCCAAATGCTTCCGGATCTTCCATCCGAAAGCCGGGGATCAATCTCGCTGACCGTCTCTTAAATACGACCATCTCTTTTTGCCCTTTCCCTAACGGCAATTTCGACGACTCCCTACAACACAACCGTATGCACATTTTTTCCTTTCCTTTCTTCCATCTTACCGTAGTCAAAGCATGCATTATTTTTTTAAAAAAACGCAACTATTGAACAAAATCAATAAATAAACCAAAAATATGCCTACTTCCCAACTGCATTTTTTATTCCTGAATCACGTCCAGTTTCCATTTGCTCATCATTGGCGATTACTTGTTGCGCTAAAAATTTGTTGCTTGAAGTAGGAAATTTTTTACTTTTTCGTAAATGAGAAACAACAAATGTACGTGGTGTTTGCACATTCGTGGCAACAGAAATTTCTCTTTGCATTGCATCAAAATCACCAAATTGCTCAGCAAGGACAAAATTCCAAATATCCGTCCAGTCGATCAATTTCCCCATATGCTAAAATAGATTCTTCATTAACAAACCAAAAACATTGATTTTCAAAGTAAAACAAAATAAAAAGTATAAAAAAATTAGCAAAATTATTGCAATAATTTTTACAATACATCTCCATCTTCCGGTTACCCGTGAACAGTTGAAGAGATTCGTCTATATTCGTCTCAAAGAATGTTTAAAAGAAGATTTGTTTGCATGCAAATAAGGCATTCCGTGGAATGAACAAGTTATTAAATTCAAATGTGCATTTCAAAAATTACTCCGTTTGGACAACATTTAGTTGCTATCGTTTTGCTAATAATTTAATTTAAACGTCAACTTTATCCAAAACTGTCAATTAATCAAACTATTCTGCTTACTTCTCTTTTTTCTGTCAAGTAATCATAAACGTCGCACAGTGCATTGCCAAAGTCACTCAAGCTAAACAAGCACATTCATTTATAGGAACAAACAATCAAAATAACAACAAATAAATAAACTGCACAAACTTGTAAATGATAACATTACAAGGGGGCTTTACATATTTCATTGCATTAATATTGGCCAAAGGCTTGTGCAGTCTCTCGGCTATTTTATTCAAAGGCATTAAAATCTAAATTTATTATTTAATTTCATTTCCAACAATTCGCTGAAAACAATTCCATACCCGTTCAGCATCTTCGGAACTGTATTCAAAGTGCTTATTTTTTAGTTGTTCGATAGTGAACAGTTTCAAATATTTGTTACGTTTAAAAATTTCATCTCTGATAACATAGCCACGCAAATAATTTGAATCCAATTCCAGTGCCCGGCCAATCGATTCAATACAACCTAAAAGAATGAATAATTAATCAATTAATTAAATGATAAATAATTTTTTCCAATAATAACTTACCTATATAATCCTCCAAAATGTAACAAGTTGAAATGTACTTGTCCAAAACGAACATGTCATTTGGAGAAATGCTTAAAGCCTAAAAGAGAAATTATGAATGTTAAATAAATAAAATTACTTGACTCACTTGACAAAAAGCAGCCCTTGCAAGCACCATATTTAAATTCCTTGTCGCTTCAATTCCAAATTCAACGCATAAGGTCCAATCTGATGAACAAAGTTTGAATGCCTAAAAATTCAACAAATAAAAAAGATCATTTTTTCAGTTCTTCACTGTTGAAAGTGAAAAACACTCTAAGCATTGCTTAATATTATTGACACACCAAATAGAGTATTCATTTCAGTCAGTAAAAAGGAACGTGCACTTCACAACAAACTACAATAAAACAGTACAAAAATTATCAAAGTTTTTTAGTGTTTTTTCTCAATTTAACCCTTTTATTTTACACTTAAAGGCTAAAATGTAAAATATTCCTCAAAATATAAAACGGGATATAAGAAAAAGCTGTAAAAATACATCAATATTCAATTTGCATAACTTCTTCTTCCTTGCCAAATAACACTTTAGATCAAAACAGTCTTTGCATAAGAAATATATTTCAAAAACCCAATTTCACATCTCCACCTAACGTGTTATATGGAATTTCAAAAATCAATAGAATACATTTCTTCCGTATTTAAAATATCCTAGCAAAAATTACAATACGTTTTTGATGAAGTAAATAAATATTAAAACACAAATGTGCTTTTATCCCTTTGAATAACATTTTACCTTCAAATACAACGCCATAGCCGAATCATGATCACCTTTCCTGGCTTCTACCTTTGCAAGATTTTTAAAAATGGCATATCGAAGGGATTTCGCAACATTATTTATTCCAGTAGAACTTCTTTCAGATTTTTTCTTCTAAATATTAACAGTAAGTAACAAACAATATGAATAAAAACAAATACTTTTAAAAACGGGGTTTTTAAAAGAGAACGCAGCATAGAGCAAGCTTTATCTTTTCGCCCTGTAGCCAACAAAGTAACCGCTCGTTTATACTTATTCAAAGCATGATTTTCCTAAAATCAAGAGTCATATATTTTAAAAAGTTACTCTAATTTTTGTTAATATTGTTTAACATTTTCATTTGATAGAATTATTTAATTAAATTTCATGTCTGTGAAAGATTCGGGTTATTAGGCACAAATCCTCTAATGAATAATTCAAACATTCACTGGAGACAAAAATAACAGTAATATCGAAATAAAAATACATTCCTTAAAAAGTAATGTTACTTTTACATAGTACTTAAATATTGTACCATATTCTTACTTGTATGCCAAAAATTCCAGCAAACACAAAAAATTATATTTTTAAAAAGCAAAACATACTAAAAGTAGTTACCTGAACTTCTATTGGTTTTCTAGATACTCTTCTGTTCTTATACTTCAGCTCACGAAAACAAGATTTTCTGCGTGGCTTCGGAGCATTCAAGCCTTGAAAATAGAGAGGCGAGGCATCCTTAAAAGTACATAAAAGTTTAAAACGCTTAACATTCAATTAAAATAATTACATTTTCCATTAATTATAAATGAATATTAATAAGCCGTTTAAAAAGTTATAATTCCAATTAACTACAAAATAAGTACTGATAAAATTAAAAACTGCTGTGCATTTAACATATGCTTTGCAATCAAACATCATTAATTGTTCAAAAACAAGCTTTTCTTTACTAAGTACATCAGAGATATTATAATGAATAGAAAGTTATTGATTTGTGTAATATAAAAAAACATTAATATATGCATGAGTTTATTTCAAAAAATACATGTTTTCTAAAAACAGCAAATTCTAAATTCACAAAATATTTACTTCATTTGGGGTGAATTTTGCTACTTTCACAGAAGTATCTGTCTCCATAAATGAATCAGATGAATCCTCACCCAAACCACGGAAATATGGAACTTCATCTTCCTATAAAAGATTTCATAAAAATAATGCAGAAATTATACATTTTCACGAAAAACGCAATTTTGTCAAGCACCTACATTCTTATTAAAAAAATTTTTCTTCAAATGTATTGCAAAAAATGCAAAAATAATTATTGATAATAAATTCTAAAAATAAAAAACGAAGGAATTGTTGGAAAAAATACTTTCAACTACTTTAAATAATTAGTTTAGATGACAAGGACAAATAATTTTATTAACTATTACTATATTATTATTATCAACACTTTGTAATATGTAAAAATACAAAACAACACATATAAAGCAATTTTAACTATTATCATAAGTTGTTTAAAAACAAATGCTTTTCTATAACTAAATCCTACACTTGCTGCGATAATAGCAAAGTTCATTTGGAAAAGCTAAATACAATATTTGAAATATACTAGTACCGGAAAATAATGTTCGTCTTCAGCTTCTTCGTCTTGTTTTTCATCAGATTCGGTTTCATGGTCAGAAGAAATTTCTGAGAAATCAGAATTACATAAACGTTTAGAAATTGCAGCAGCCTGTTAAAAAATATGAAGAAATTATTTCTAAAAAATCTGCAGAAAGTAATATATTAAATCATAATATATCGTATATAATAAATAAAAAAATATATGCATATATACCATATAAAGCCGGAATCATTAAAATATATATATTCTATACGGAAAATAAAAACAAAGACAACGGCAAAGATTAATAGGTTCAATAATATGAAAGTAGGTACGGTCACAGCATAACTGTAGATAATAAAGCTTTAATTTTGTAATAAAAAAACATCTAAATTTCATTCAAATTTTTAAAAATAATAATTTAACTTATACAAATATTTATAATTAACATAAAATTATTTGATAATAAGAATGATTACAAAAAGATATCAACCAATTTGCTAATGAATTTTTGAACAGTTTTTTGGAAGACAAAATTTATAGATTTCCATTAAAAAGTATTCTAAAAAACAAGAGCTGCATAATAATTCTTGAATAATAATTTTTCCATTTTAATTTCGAGAAAGTTTTAAATCTGCAAAACACTACGTGCTTACATATTACTGTAATTCTTACTGTAATGAATAGTTTTTATCATGATTCAGTAGTTTTAATTTATGCGTTGTATGCAGAAAATGAGTGTTTGAGTTTGAGTAAAATATATTTATAGGAAAAATTAAAATTGATTCATTATATGTAAAATCACTTCACCGATTCATTTTGTTTAAGGTTAGAATAATTTTGTTTGATTGGGAGCAAAGTGAGAATCATACTAAGTTCAATAGTTGAATAAACTTAAAATTTTTAGTCTAATTGTTCTGCAGAAGTGGAAATTAAAATCTAAAAAAGATAACTTTGAGAGGTTATCATTTACTATTTAAATTTCAGTTTTGTAAGGCAGCAACAATGCATCATTAACGCGGATAAACTGCCAAAAATGAGTTGCAATAACATGAAATAAAAAAACAAAATATAATAAGTTAAATGTGAAAAAATATGCTATTATTTGCTTCAAAAGTAATGAATACAAAATATTTTTCCTAAAACAAAGATAATTACTTAAATACATTGCTGAAGTAGTGTTATGGCTAGCGGGTGATTGCGCTACTAATAAATGTACGTTTTTGAGTTAGGTACTAATGAAATGGGAACATTTTAAAATATTTTTTTGATTGATGTAGTGATTTTTATTGTTTTATTTTTTTATTGATTAAAAAGATTACATTAGTCAGTAATGCAACGCTTCATTACTTAAAATATTTCCTTTGAATAAATTATAATTTTAATTACAAATTGTTAAATATTTTTATGCATATAATTTAGAATTTATAAATATTACACATTATGAAATTTCACCATTTATGAAGTAAAATAAAATGAAAATACTGAAATTACTTTTAAACTTTTAATGGTGCTTTTCATTTCAACTTTGCATAAGTCGCATTTTTTAGAAGCGCATATTGCAGTGGCCTGACAATAAAGCTGTTAAAAGAAGGGTAACCTACTGTTTTACATAGCGATGAGCCAACAGTCAGCGTTGTTTGCTCAGACGTCTGGTTGATGCATGTGTAAATTCTTTTTGCCCTGGTGAAAACATTGCATAATATATATAAAAAACGTTTCTATGCATTAGCCCTGTCTTAATCATTTCTCGTTACTCACTTTATGTTTCCCTTTCCCATCCATTTTCTGTTTATGACTTTTTTTGTTGTTGTGTTTTACTGCGTGACGTAAAAATAAAATGTTCTTTGAATGCAGTCCTACATGCTGCTGATGGAGTTACATTAAAATTTACAACAGAAGCAAAATTAGTGCTTTATATATGACAGAATCTTTATTTTTTACTTTTTAAATGGATATACTGCAGCTAAAAATAATTTATTATTAAAAGTAAAGCATTTATAGGAAGAAAGTCTTATTGCAAAAAATAGTAATATATTTCTTTGAATTAATATTGAACAAACAATCAGTAAAACATTTCAGGAAAAGTGAGACATATAAAAATGCTTTTTGTCAAAAAATGAAAAAAAAACATTTAACCATTAAAAAACTGGTAAAATATTATCAACTCCTGTAAAGAAACAGTGCACAAAAGCAATAAAAATAAAAAAGGATGAAATCAAGACAGCAGCACCCACAGAATCAACTAATCAAAACTGACCAATAAACTATTGACAGTTACAGACTATTACGTCTAAGTTGTTTAATGTGCCTATGAACTGCTTGATTATTAGTTTATTTTTCATATAAAATAAATAAACAGATAATTGGGCAACAAGTAAAATCAAAACAAAGGCTGAATCAATTACATATTGTACAAATAAGAAACTGATAAAAAAGCTACATCTTAGGTGAATGCATGGGCCTGAGATGGAATTTGATTGGTAACGTCTCCTTGTTGCATCGACATTCTGCTGTTTGTGTGACGTTCACTTGTCAGTAATTCAATATTCTATTTTTACTATTAACTGTTTTAGATCATCATGAACTACAATAAAAAGCTAATAAATGTAAAAAAATATGATTCATTTATGCTTTTTAGATGTAGCTGATGCTGTTTCTCAAATTTTATTGAGAAATTTTAATGAAACAAAATTATAACTGATAAAAACTGTCTTGTGCATTACATAAAAGCGTAAGAAAAAAATTTTGCAATGACATTATTTTCCTTTCAGTGCTTCTAATGGCATTGCAGTGCAACTAATGCATTACTTTTTAGATAACGTTTGATTTTTTTCAAACAAAGATACGCACAGATGCTTAAAATGAAGTTATTTACGTAGACATTAATAGTGATAAATGTTGAATTACTCTAAGTTAAATTTAAAACTTTTTACAATAAATAAAAGGTTCTTTTATATTATGGTGTTATTTCAAAGCATTCATTACAAATGGAAAACATCTTAAGTAATAAAATAAAACAACTGCATAAAATTTAAAACATTATAGAAGAGTGCAAAATATAACAATCAGTAATCAGCTGCAGCAATATTATAGAAAGAACAACTGGACGCCACACAGACAGAGAACAGACGATAGACTGGCAATGAAGGCAAGGTTTATGAGAAAGCAAAATTGACCAATAAAAAAGCGACTCAGCTTTATATGAATATGAAGGAGTAGCTTTTCACAGTTTACATTGATTTCGCCCGCTAAAATTTGACCTCATTTTGTGATTGGCTATTCGCTGATAGGATGGATGTACGGTGTTTGATCAATATTTAGCAACTGACTTATGCCAATTTATTTATTTACTAATTTCTAAAACGGAATTGCTTATCAAAACTGGATAACTAATAAAATAGCATAAGTCAATCACCAGTTGATGCTGTACAAAATGATCAAATGCTGTATGAGCTATAAGCGAACAACCAATCATGCAGAGGGGTCAAAGTGGGGAAATTAGAAGCGAGTGAAATCAGAGTGTTTTGCATTTTTTATTTGATGCTAATCGATGATAATAGTAAATTTGATGCACATATTATGACATAAAAATGATCATTAAAATTTACAAGACTAAGATTCTTTTCCTGAATAGTGTAAAAATTAATAAATCACAAAAACAAATCAAACTTGCCTTCTAACCTATATATTTTCTGTTGAATATCATTTTTATATTGACTGTTTGATTTTTAATAATTGTATACTGTATATTACTATTTGGATTTGCACATTTGTTGATAGGTAATGTTTTTATTTCTTATACAGATTAATTTAAATTTACATTTAACATTATCACTGCCTTTACAATATTTGGTTAACGGGAAATCTATAATCAGTTTTATATAATAAAAGATCTTGAAGATCTTTTATATAGCCGTGTGTACTGTCATTTTATAACTAATTATTGTTTTATTGATATCATAAAACAAGTGATTATTGTAAAATTCAAGAGGCATGATGTATACATGAATTTCATGAATTAAATAAATGATATGAATGTGATTCTAAATGTAATGTTCAAGGTTTTTATCTGTTACGGTGGAACTCAGTTATAATGACGAACTTGGGGGACAGAGATTTTGATCATTATAGCTGAGACATCGTCATAACTAAGTTCTACTGTAAAAGAAATGAGATGTTTTGAAATACGGGTTTATAAAACGTAAATTTGACGTGATTGGTTCAATCATATGCATTCATTTTTATTCATCAATTATTTTGCTTTTAGATTCGATGGATTTCTCTCCAGATTTACATTTGTTGTACCAACGATTTTTGACAGCGCAGGTGACAGTTTATGGTAAGGGTAATACGTTTCTAGAATTTGATTTTTTATGCATATTTTTGAAAAATTATGTTCGGATTAATATTCATTAAATAAAATTAGTACCAACAACACATTATTAGTTACATATTTTACTAAGCATTGTTTAAAAGTTTGCAAAATATTTTTATTTTTTGTTGTCTGAAAACTTTATATTAGTTTAAGTGAAACGACTCTTCTATTTTCAGTATTACATTTCATGCCACTTGCTTTGATCTAGAGTTTTCATTCATTAACTTTGAATGTGTTGATTTGGATGTTCAATAACTATGCAACTTTTAGCGTACAAAAGAAGAATTGATGATCTGTACAGACGTCTTTTAAATTACCTTCAAAATGAAAACGCAGAAGCTGCTTCGTCGACCATAGCAGAATTATCTATGGTATTTAGGATTTTCTAAAACTGTTTATTTTGTAAGAATTAAATGACTCATAAAATTCAAAAATCATTATTTGTAAACAGCTTGCTACAGTAAGCTATTCTTGATAGAATAATTTCAAAGTTGATTTGTTCATTTATCATTTTACTCATTTTTGTACATTTTAAATTTACTTGTTCAAATTGTGAAGTTTGCGTTTGTTGTAGATCATCAGTTGTCTGAGGCGTGAGATCCATAGAGAGCAACAAGAAGTTTCAGATATAATTCAGTCAATCTTAAATAATAACCGTTCTCTTGATGCTCCTGACTGAGCAGGACGTTATGCATTGTAATGCATTATGGCTAATGATGTGAAGTTGACATTTGTCATGGGAATATCAGTTTAATAAAGGGTTTATTTAACAGTGTTTGCAAAGATGTTTGTGTTACAAAAATTGGTTATAGGTTGTGGTTTTTTGTAATGCTTTGTTTTAATAATTTTGCATATGATATGTGATATGCTGTTCTTCTTTGATGAAGATATTTGGTAGTTGGCGTCTGTTTGGTACATGATAAGTAAAAAATTTTATAACTTTCTATGTGACATAATTTATATAACATTAAACATTGACATAGTTGATAACATAATTTTTATGTGACTAACATTCCTTTCTTCAAGCTGAGTTTTTAAACAAACATCTGAAGATTTATTACAAACAACAATTTACATACTACCCCCCCTACTGGACCATGACCAAGAGACATCCCAGTGAAACAGTTAACGTTTTACAACAATTGTCAAGCAAAGCACCAGAAAAAGAATCATTACTTCCACATATGCTGTATGATGTATGAATGTGACTGGCTGTCTTGTAAAATAAATCCACAATAAACTGTTACACAGGCTATGAAGAAAATATTGACCAAATTCTTGACAAAATAAAATGTCAATTTTTTTTCAAAGCTCATTGGTTGCCTGTTGATTGATTGGGAACACGTCTACTGAAATTACATTTGAGACTCAATTTTGAACATTTCTCTATGAAAGAAAAAAGAAAAATCACTGTGCCCAAAGGAGCAGAGTTTTTTCTATCATCATTCACTATCAAGAGTGACACAACAATGGATAAAGATGCCAAACCAGAAGTCAGAAACCAGTGTTACCCAAACTTTTTCAAACTGTCATCCCCTTGGAAGGCATATATATATTTTATGAACGCCTGCATAAAGCGATGCCAAAATGTTAGAAATGAATTTTTAATAGGGCCATTAATTGAAATTGAGCATTCATCTAAAAAATATATATATGTACAGATAGAAAAATATTTAATTAATGTGACCGATGTGATTGATCTGTTGTAAAAACTGCATATGTGCGACAGTGATTAGTGAAAATTCTGATTTGTTGACACGAACTTGTTTGTTGCATAAAGTCTTTTTCAGCAACAAAAATCAGCCGTGCTAAAATGAAAAAATCCACATCAGACACCCCATAGGCCTATGTGACCACCAGAAGACACTCAGTAAAAAAATAACTACAATAATGGGGGACAAATATGAATAAGACCAACAACAATATGTCCGTTTACTTGCGACAGTCCTCTGGCTATGATGCTCACACACAAGTGGGCAGAAGTGCAAGTGGAAGAAGATTCAGATCAGGTACCCTGAGTGTTGCACCTTACGGCATTGTGGCAGCACCTGTCAGCTTGCAGGTAGAAACGTGTTGTGAATAATTTTGGAAATTGAAAGAATAAGTTGAATAGAATGAATGTTATTCTTTCAAGAAGTCACCACTGTTCTGTGATGAGTATAATTTTTTATACTCTGGAATATCATCAACTCTCAACCAACAGCACATAAAGTGAAAAGTTTACTTTCCAACAACACACACAAACACACATACACACACACAGTGTGTTGTTTATGATTTGCAGAATAGAATTTGCAAGAAAATTCTAGCCGTCTAAATGGTGTAGAATTTCAACGGCTTTTATTACTATTTTATGTCTTCAGCTCGTTTGCCTTGCATGATTACAATTTTTCACTTCTACTTAACAATTTCGATGCTATCACTATCAAAAGGAATCGATACTTGTAGCGACAATTTGCATTCGGCATTATCATAGATAAATTGCAGCAATTCAGTAAACTATTCTCTCCAGTCTCGAAAACTAGTCTGCTTTTGCTAACTAACATTTTTAGCAGTTCAAAGATTCATTTCCAACAAATGCTCCATTATTTTCGCGGATACTGAATCGAGAGAATCGATCAGATATCTTTGCAACCATTTCGGTATGGTCTCGCTGGGCTTGTTGATTCCAAGTAAGGTCATTACCAAATCTGGATTCATGGTCGTGCCCATGAGCTCAACATTCGGTCTGAAATACCATTGCTGAACAACGTACCTGCGTCGATCTGCGTTCAATTTATGCATCATTTCTTGGCCGCCAACTGATCCACTTTTGCCTCCACGTGCCGCAGATGAGCCAGTGGCTGCATTGACGGAAGAAACTTTCGAAGTGGATGATGATTCTACATTTGCGTAGAGCATATTGGAAAGCAAAAGTTCACGCAAAAAATTCAAGCACTCCAATTCATGAGTGAGAATTAAATTGTCTTTAAATCTGCAGGACAGTGAACAATAACAAACTGCTGTTTGCTGTTCACCGGATATTTCCAAATCAATATCGTCGCACTCATCATCGACTACTGTGTACTGGTGACGCATGTTCAAATTCATTTTCAAGCCAGGTATCTTTATGATCCAACTGTCTCTCCTTGCGCTGTTCATGCTACTGCTACGATTACCACTACCACTGTTAAGACTACTGCTACTGTTATTCGTTCCAGCTACGACAGTGGCAACAGCATCAGCAGCTGCTGCTGCTGCAGTAGCAGAAGATTTACTACTACTACTAGTAGTAGTTGTTGTTGTAGCAGCAGTAGTACGACTTGTTACTGTTGTTGTTGTTGTTTCAGCAATCGTGGAAACTGAAGTAACAATACCAGTGTTGGAAGAGGTAAGTATTGTTGTTACAGGGCATACATCAACGGGAACTTTCGGCGTGCTGTTGGTCAGTGTTAGTTTCATTTTATCTGCGGTGCCACTGGCCGTAACGTCACCGTGGATGCCGGTAAATCTTTTCAACAATGCGTCGGCAGATTCACTCTGATCACCCAAATTATACAACGAAACTGGCTCTCGACATGAAAAACACAACCAATCATCGACTGCACTAAGCTGCGTTGGTGCATTCACTTTACGCTGCACTCGCAGAATTAAGCCTTTCACCGTCGATTTCAATGTTTTAACTTTTTTTCCTCTTTCAGCTTTCACATTTATTTGCTGTGACATTGGCGCTGATTTTGTAAACGTATTCCCTGCTCCGCATGCCAAAGCAGTGTTGAAGATGTCATTGTCAGGATCGCCTAATTCTAGTTGTAAAAATTCATCAACAGCCGTGCAAAGTTTCCCGTTCCCATCGATCTTATCTTCAACACTGTTGACAAAGTCCATTCTCAGTTCACGCATGTGAAACAACGCCCACTGGCTGGATTCAGTCAGTCGACCACCGTGAAAACAGCTCAACGTGAACAATCGACCCCGAACTTGAACAACTGAACCAAGACGAAGAGGCCTCTTGACAACAGACAACTGCGAAGACCATCTGCTTGACAGGAATTTCATTCGCGTCAACAATTCCAATGGCTTTTGCCAACAATTGCCGTTGGAGGTGAATTTTATTCCACCGCTAGCGGGTGTTGGGGTTTCATCGTCTGGCTCGTCTAAATCTTCAAATAATATCATCCGTCCGCTGCGAAATTGCTGGCGAAAAAATTGACGCAAACGTTGCACAATTACGTTCAAGTTGTACACGGTGCTGCGATTGATGATCAATTCAATAGCACGCCAATGCAGCTGATATCGTACGGTGAGTGCGTTGTTGGTCGACAAATCTTCAGCAAAATGTGCTGGCTCTGCTTCACCGAAAAGGTTCCACTGATCCAACAATGACAACGACACGTCGACCAAGTTGAACATGAATACGTTTTCACTCATCCAGTCGATCCGCGCCTGAAACTGTTCCATACTGATTCGCAACTGATGAACTGTATTCTGGTCCAAAGACTGCTTCATCACCGCCAGAGTGAATAACCGCGGTCTGTCGATGGTCAGCGTACCGCTGATGAAGCCACCACGAGCGTCGACAACCGCTCTCTCCACTGTGCAACTAGCCGAAGCGCTTTTCTCACCGGCGCCGTTCATGTCCATCTTGGCTGACAACAACGCGTCGTCCAACTTGCACGTCAAATGACCCATCACCTGACCAGCCATCGCTTCAATACAAATGTTCTTCACTTGTGCAGTAACTCCAAGCAACGCCCGCCAACTAGACCCTGGCATGGGTTGTCGTCCTGCAGACGGCTCAACGTCAGGACCGCGTCGGTGGCTCAATTCATCGTTAAACTGTGAAAGAAACATGTCCATCGAACAGGCATGTTCACGACCATCCAACAACGACAGTCCACTGACATTACTTCCACCAAAGGGACGGATAACCAAAGCACTATCACTGCAGCTTCTTGAAAATTTCGGTCTCAGCCGCTCACCACTGGACGATGATGCCACCGTTGTCACGATGTTGAACTGATGATGCTGCTGTTGCTGTTGTTGTTGTTGTTGTTGCTGAGAATCCCCTAGTATAATTCGTCGTAATATTGTTCGTCTGTACCAAGCTCTCGGAAAAGACAACACATCCTGCAAGCGACGCATGTCGTAACGCAACTTCGCTTCGCTGATATTAACAATCAGTGAAAAATACACCGGACTCGCATCGTCAGCAATGACATCGTTGGTGCCACCGTCGCCAGGACCTATTGCACTAGGGGACTTGCGTCCACGGGACGTGTTCACGCTTACTGATTTCACTTGAACGCAAAACGCGTCGCGACTTTCAGCACCGTCACCGCCGTCACGTACGTGCTTGGAGTAACGATGAAAAACATACAACGAAAATTCAGACAAAGTCAACGTGACAATAGCCAAGCCGGAATGGATCAACAAGTCTGCCTTCTGATTACTGGACTCATTTTCCGGCACCTCCTTGCCGTAAGTGAACACTAGCTGCAATTCGGGCAACTTCATCACGCACTCAACCATCGACCACTGGTCACTGACCAGACGAATCGACGACGATTGCACACTTATGCACAGATAAACTTGAATTGGAAACGACTCCACCGCCACGCTGGCAGCTCGCAAAGCCAACTGTTCCATGTCAGCTGTAGAACTTCTGTTGGCCAAGTTGACCGGATCCATCTGTGTGGTCGTCGCCGAGTGCTTGTGCTGTTGTTGTTGTTGTTGCTGCTGCTGCTGCCAATGACGATTTCTAATCTGCTTTGCTGTGTGCACTTGCAAGGCTTTTTCGATAAAATCTACAAATTTACAAATCACACACTATCAGTCCTGATCAGACAGCGCCAACAGTAATGTCAGCAACAGTTCGCATACCCAAAGCGTGCGGAGAAAGTACAGTTTCGTCAGGCATGCTTTCCAACGAAATCCACATGCACAGTTCCGCCGCCTGCTGGTGCTCTCTGTTGGATTTTGTCGCACCAATGGTCGAGTCGAGCGTACGTCTGGAACGATAGCAAGCTTGAACCAACAGTCCAGGCAAGGTAATTGCTAAAAATCGGCCGTCGTTGTCGACTGAATGATGCTTCAAACGTGAAGATGATTTCTTCTTCTGAGCCTCTGAGCTCAAACCACTGCCACGACTCGGCGATGAATGTGAACCTTGATCATCTTCATCATCATTGTCCGGCAATCTGAACTTGCATCGACAATTTTGCACATGAATCTAATATAAATAAATCAGTCATTGCTACATGAAAAATTAATATAAACTTTTAAAAATAATCAAATCCAAACTTTCAAATCAAGTTGAAAATCAACTGTTTCTGATTGATGCAGTGAATCGACAACAGCCATCGACGAAGCAGTGCCATTTTCCGCAATGTACGGCAATGTGTGACTCTGGCCCAAAATGTACGTTGCCAAGTCACCGTCCAAGCTTTGCCGTTTATTACTATTGCAAATATCTGGATTATCTGGATTATTATTATATTTGTTGCTGTTAAAAGTACAAGAAGGCGATGAAAACGTAGATGAAGAAGAAGAAGCACGTCTGCTGCTGTGTCGTCGATTAGTGTTGTTCAAGACAGTGCCGCTAGTGATGGTTGTTGAAGGACGTTGTGATGATGTTGCTAATGATGGAAGCAATGTCTGCTGGTGCTGAGCTGGTGCGTATTTGTTTGTCGCAGAGGTGGACAATTTTTGACTTTGCAATTTCAGACGTTCAATGAGATCACGTCGCAGTTCGCTGTACATTACCGTTTCGAGATGCTGCAATTTGCGACGTTCATGATCCAGCTGCCACTGACTGGCGCCAGTTGAGGTCAACTCTGTCAGCACTTGTGACTGTTCAGCTAGGCGACGTTCGATCAGTCGACTACGATCACCAACCCCCGCCGGGGTACCGTCCCGTAGCAAGTCTGCCATTGAGTCAGTGGTCGGCAGTGGATCGTCCGGTGCTTGAGAATCGGGCAGATCTGCCGCCAACGAGGTCAACGTCGATATCAACACCGAACAGAAGTGCAAAATTTTCGTATTGAAAAACATCTCCAAGCCGTCGATGTTCCAGGTGATGTTCAACACCCACAGCGGAGCAAGAGAACAACTCTCGTTGCCGGACATCGTCTCTGAACAGATGTCGTAAGTGCCTTCAGTGACCACGCAGGCATTCAACCGTGACAAATCACCAACTCGCTTCACCTCGTCCAGCCAGCCGTTCGGATCACAGCGAAGCGTTTCCAAAAAGAACACCCTGAATCCAGAGAACGTGCCACGACTGACCAACGGTCCGCAGCTGCAAACTGAAATCTGAGTACTGCACAAACTGAACACCAACGCCAGTTCGCCGTGCTCAACACTCCACACGCCGCCGGTGCTGGAACCATAACAAGGCACGCAGATGTGCATGCCTTGATCCAGGTTGAAAGTGAAAAATTTGAAACCAGACGAACCGAACCTGACTGAGCTGGATGTTGAAGCCGAAGGTTCCGCGCCTCGACAAGGGGGAGCATTTGAAAAGGTGTCGAAAACGGTCGCCGACGACTGTTCAGCACCAGAACGACGATCGTCGTAGCAACAACGGTGCTGTTCGTTCCAAAATTGGTACGTCGACTTGTAATTGATCCACAACAGCACCGCCTTGTCCAGAGCCCTGGGCTGGATGTAGAGAACCGGCTGACGCAGGGTCACCTGATAACTGCTCGTCTGTTCTGGTTGTTGTTCGTCGTTCTGACGTTCTGAATTGCTGCTGTCTGAGTCAGTTTTCGAGACAATATTCTGCAAAGTTAGGCCAGTCTTCAAATAGGCGACCTGCTGAAAGGCGAGCTCGTCAAACTGATCGCCCACCGTCAGCTGACCAAGTGCGACGTGCAAGTCGCATTCGGCTATCCACTGGACTTTGTCCAACGTGTCGGCACGGTTTCGATGGAGCAGTCGGTTGCTGAAGTGCAAGCTGAACTGTTCGATCATCATCCTGACGGCAATGGCGGTCGGTGTGGTCGCCATCACACACACTGAGCGCAAATTGAACGTGATCGAATACAGAATGATACGACTCGAAGACCAAGAAAACCAGCTGACCGAAGAACGTTCAGTGGAAATTTTCTGCACAATTTCACTCAGCTCGCGTGTGAATGTTTCTTCGATGAACAAAAGCTGGTACAACAAATCGGTCGTTAGCGTGTGCTTAATGGTACCAATTTCAGTGTCGATTTTCAAATAGCTTCCCTGACGTACGACGAATCGCGACGGTTCCGGTTCCAAAGGGGCGTGTATGTAGGAACCTTTGCTGTTCAACGGTGGCAATTGTATCTGCACGAACGGCGCCACCACCCGAGCCGACGAGCCGGCCAAAGCTTTGACGTCGAACACAACCTGGTGACTGGGCACGATCACGTGAAATTCAGCCGAACCGCCTGTGGTGCCGTAGCTCATCGCCTCGCCCATGCGGTAGGTAGCCTTGAGCGACGGCAACAAGGCCGCGTCGACGTGCACACCGCGCACGACAATCTTGAACTCGAACTCAGCCCAGGAAGCTTTCTTGAAAAATTGCCTCGATGGTGCCAAGAGCGGAGCTTTCTCCTTCACCTGGACCACTTCTTCGACCACCAACGGCGTGAACAACATCGGCATGCGCTCGCTGAGGGTCTTCTTGCCGCGCATCACCACGCCGTGCAAAGTGCCCGGATGCAAAGGCACATCCACAGATACAGGCCCGATGGTCAAGTCGAGATGGTTTTGCATTTTGGAATCGGTGATCGATTGCTCGACGTCCGTTGATGAAGCCAGATTCAACGAACCGACACTCTGCTCCACGGCCATCTGACCGACGGTTCGAAAACCACTGGACGTGGTCGCTGTGTCAGAAAAGTGCAAATCCACTCGGTGTATGGAAAATTGCACAGCATTCCGACGACCGCCCACCTTGCCGTCGACCACGTCCACGTTGCCCGAGTGAACAATGTCCAGTCGTTGAAAATCGACGCCGGCCATCATTTCAGTCAACAACAGTCGCAGTTCAATGCGCACCACGTCACCACTACCGTCGATCCGTATTCGTCTGGTCACTTTGTAAAGCGGCTTTTCGAAATGCAGAAAAACGCACCGTTTCAAAAATGCTTGCCTGGCTTTGCTGAAATCGGACAAAATCGTCTTTGCTCGTTTCACCCATACTGGCGTCGTTGCAGTGCAAGTAGTAGTAGTGGTGGTGGTGGTGGTAGTTGAATCGTTTCCATTCTGCTGCTGCTGCTCTTGGCAGTGATTCTCCAGCGTGGCAGAGCTGTTGTTCAGCACTGAATTTTCCCGCAAATGACTCATCAATAAACATGTGCAATTGTTCACCACACGATTGTAATGCAGATCGTTGTCACGCAGTGAACGTATCACGTACAGAATCTGATTCATCAACACCAACGAAGCGTAGCCTGAGAACAAGGTACAGTTGCGCAACAACAATTTATACTGACACGCTTCGATCAACTGTAAATCTTTCTCTTGTAAACGCCAGTGAATTTCTCTGTTAAACAAAGAGCCGGTGATCTCGATTACACCAACGGATAATGCCGGACGACTGGCAAACGTGATCCTCTTCAACGTGTCACTGGCCAGTTGAAACTCTTTCGGCTCAGTGACCATGACGTTGACGTTGGCCAAGGACAACGTCACACCCACTCCGCCCAAAACTGTTTTCGACAAATAGTCACAACCCGGCACTCGCAGCAAACGCATACGTTCCAAGAACACTTGAAAATAGACTTCCAGAGGCAAATCGATTGGATTCAACGTCGGCTGGTTACTCTCTTTGTAACTCATTTCACGTTCCTCTCGCTGCGCTTGCACTATCCAATTGTACAAATCGCGCGTCATCTGCAACGTTTTACGATCTCTGAACTGTGCAGAACCTCGAAATCGCCAGCTTCGATTGCCTAAACTGTTCGTCAACAACGACGACTGCTCCGCAGCATGATGATCAGCAGATGTGAACAACAAATTCGAGTCCACAGATTCATCAATGTTATTGCTTTGTGCTTTGCTATTGTCGCCATCTTCTCTGTTGAAATTGTTGTTACTGTTGTTAGTAGTAGGATTGGTGGATACGAGAAACTGCCGCTCTTTGGGTAAATCAAATTTCACTGCATGCTCTGCACTCATCGCCTCTCGCCAATGGGTCAACAAGGCGACCAAATTTTGATCAATCCGACTTTGACCACAATCGTCGTCCACTTGCTCTTCTTCTTGGTCAAGCAACAGACGACGACAATAGCCAGCCAACGACCGACTCACTTGCAAGCCTTCTTCAGTGGCCAAGAAGCGCAACAAAGCAATCATCAACTGACAAGTGGGACACTGAGCCAAGCGTCGACCGTGAACCAACAACCGATCAAAGTGACTTTTGACCACCGGTCGACGTCGGCACGGTTCCAACGCTTCGACCATCAAACATGTAAACGCGATCTTTTTCGCCAGCTGCAAATTGTGGCTCAATTTCGACACCGTCGAGTAAAATCTGCACGCAGCCTGTAGCCAACTGGCAACTGTTGAGTGCAATATCTCGTAAACTGGCCAATACTCAGCCGACAATTCGAGTCTTTGCGACAGACCACAGTTGATGTAAATTTCACCAACACTGATGTTCACCTGACTTTTGTACTCACCTTGGTCACTGTTCTGTCCAGCGTCTGCTGGCACTGCATCGTCACTTTCCAACAAACGCTGATACATGTCCGCTTTCAAAGCGACGTCATCTGCGGGTAATTTGTGACTCACTGACACCTTGGAAATGAAAACGAAATGTGAACAAAAAATAAACTGCAATACAACAAACACCATGCTGACCAATAAATACCTGCACATGCTGAATACGACCTTCGGCAATCAGACATACAGTGTAACGGTCACTCTGAGGCAACTGATCCCAGCGACAGTCGAACAAAACCCTGCACGCCAGCGGTGCAATGCCGATGATGTTGGCGTCTTTTTCGACAATTTGCAAAAGTTGGAACTGAAACGCGTCAACGTAGACGTTGAACTGCAGCTTGTCCTCGCCTCGACTCCAATTCAGCTCACACTTTGGCAATTCAACAGTGCAGAGCAGCAACGACGCCGGCGCCAGTGAAAGCGAATGCTGCAACTGCGACGGCGACTGGGTGGTCTTTTCCAACAAGCCGCACTGCAACGATCGTATCGTCAAGCCGGGCGTGAACAATTCCACGATCCACTTGGAACATCGACCAGAGCGGAAATATTTCCAACGGCCAGACCATTTGGACACGTCGTCCAACAGCAGTTGGGTGTGGCGTCGCTCCGAACAACCGCGGTATACTTCGGCGACGATGCCTTGGATGAAGTTGAACAAGTCGAACAAATCGCTGTTCGAACAAGCGTTCAACAGCAAATGGACTGCCTCCAACGCCAGCGGAGACCAGAAGATCGACACTTGTTCGTCAGTGCAGAATGCCAGTCGACCAACTGATGACAATGACCGTTGCTGCTGGTCAAGCTGGCAGTGACGTTCGACAAAGTCAGACAAAGCAGATGATCTCCTCTCCTGCCCCTGATCGACAGTCGACGCCAGTTTCAACTCTTGCACACCGGTCAGTATACGACGTGATTGATGCAACACAGTTGCAGCATTTTCATTTTCCTTTATCAATTATGAAAAAAAATAGAGAATATCATTGATCACTAATTGATCATAAAATTTAAATAATTTTACCTGAAAAGCGTAAGTGCTCAACAGTTCGCAATAGCTGAGCATGATCATGGGACATTTGAGCAACGTGGGACAAGAGTCGAACAATATACCGTTGGGTCGACTGGCGCTGAGTTCGAACGGATCAGCCATGGCGTCGAAAAATTGTTCATCGACATTGCTCACAGTATCGGCAGGTCGGTTTTGGAAAAATGGTTCACGAGGACGAAACATCGAACGGCCAAAATTAGCATCAGTCCACCGTGCTCGTGGTTTGAACCAATCAGCCGGACGATTGACAAAAAAATTTCCCAACTCGCACAGTTCCCAACGACACTGCTCAGTAGTAGTGGGTTCGATTAATTCGAACTCGGCCGGCGGAGAACGGCAACTGATCACCAAGTTCGAAACATCAAATCGAGCACACTCGAGCAACGGTTCGTCGAGCGGTGAGTCGAGCAGCAGTACACGATCAGCGGACAAGTTCGGCCGTCGATCCGCTTGTACACAGCAACAATCGTACAAACGGTGCAACGTGGCGTCAAGTCGAACAGCCACAGAGCCGCTCACGGATTCGAGCATCGCTGTTCGAACACTTCGATCCAATCGAGCACCTTGTTCGTCGTCACAACGAACACTGCCGCTGCGCAATTGAACGACCACATTTCGATCGATCACCGACAATCGAATCGAATCAATCGACAACCTGCTTAACTTGTATCCAGCATGCTGATGCTCGTGTTCGAATGTGATCGAATCGTACAACGGTCGTCTGAGCTCGTCCGCATTGTCGAACAACGCTCCGATCAGCAAGTCAAACAAACGAGCTAATCGAATCGCCTCGACACTGGTCAACACGGCCTCCAAATCACCCAACGACACTTCCACGGTCGATTGGCTTGGGATGAAGTTACGAAAATTCCACTCACCACACAACTGCAAAGAAGACAAGCTGGCCTTGGAGTCGGCAACGTTGAGCTGAATCGGTGACACCAGCAACTGCATACGATGCTGCTTGTCAGCTTTGAACAGTTCGAACAATATTCGATCACAGCTGAAACACGCGCTCGGTTGATCGACACAACAGCCGGACAAATAGGCTCGAACAGTCGACAACAACAACGACACTTTAACTTCCAACGGTCTGCCTTGGATCACCGGCACACCGGCTTTTGAGCCACTGTTTTCAAAGCAACATTTACCAATATCTGAACAGATATCGACAAATTGTTGACTGTTACCAAAATAATTCTCTTTCAAATTTGACAAACAGCGCAACAATTCTGCACTGATCACTTTCGTCGACGTGTGCAACTGCAGATCGACAAACAACGAATCCGAGTCGAACACTTCCGGTTCAGTGTTCATGTGAACCTGTCGAACAGGCGATAGATGGTACTTGTATTCACCGAGCAATGTCCAGCTGGCAAAAGTCCAACTGTTGAACCAGGTCTGCTTGTCGTCGGCAACACGAGACCACAGATGATCGGCATTCAACTCTTGCAACGGTTCAAATATTGGGCAACAGCGCTTCTCGTCCACGTGGTTCAGCCAAACAAACGAATTCAACAAGCTCTGCTTGGGCACGTGGCAACGAACCACACCCTCACCAACCGACGCCCGCAATGGTATCGTTATTGTACACGGATCAAACCGTTCGAACGGAAACATCACTTTCACTTCGCCACGGCAAACGTACAACAGTGTCAACCAATTTTCCACATCTTGAGAAGAAGTGTCAATCCAATTGTACAAATTGGTCACAAATATTATTTCCAAATTTTCAAACGCAAATTCAATATGCACTTGATATGGAAAAAATCTGTACAAATCTACCGGCTCACAGTCGGACCAGTCGTCGAGCAAATCCACAAAAAAATTTCGATGACGAAATACAAACCAGAACGTCGTGTTGGTCAAGTTAAATTGAAAATTCCAATTCTGATTTTCAGTCCAAAGTTGCGGATAAGTTACATTAAGCAATAAATCGAGCTTTTCTGCGCAAATTAGCTGTCGAAATTCCAAACTAGTCAACATTTCAAAATTAACAAAATGGCACTGAACACCATGGCACGTTTTATGCGGATCCTTTTCCACTGGATTCACCACTTCTACAAATGAACCACAACCAAAACTACAATGAATAGCATTTGGAACATCTTCTTTGATGAACAGTACATCTAAAACGGTGTTCTCCAAAAATGCTATCTAAAAATAAAAATATACCCAACTACAGCAAAAAAACTGAAAATGTTCAACATTGAAAATAAATTGAAATAACAAGCAGCAAGTAATCATTGATACTTAAAAAATATATCATACACCAATAATCCAAACAATTACATTTTATAAAAATTTATATACATCATACTAAAGTAAAAAAAGAAATTATGATCTAACTGATAACATATGCTTTATTTGAAATAAATATTTTAAAATTTGCAATTACCTTCAGAGTATGCTTGAAATTTTCAGACTGCACTGACAACTTTTCAGGATAAATGCGTTCATATGGAAAAAAGAATTTATACAAACGACTTCGCTGTCGATCTGCCCACGGACCGTAACGTATTGATGTCGCTTTTCCAAGTTCAAAATCATTCTGCCACTCGATGACAACACGTTTGTCTTCAATAATGCGTTTCTGAATGTGCAAAAATGACATTTTCGCACTTTGCAAAACGACAAAGCCACCGCCCATCAATCGCGGAGGTGACTCATACTCGTCTGCGTATTCTAAACTTTTCTCCAACTTCACATTAAAATTTTCACAAACACACTGAAATTTGTACCACGCTTCTATTAACCCGAAGTGAAGATAGCCAAATGCGCTGTCAAACGTAACTATCATTGAATTTGGCAAATAACAATTTCCAAACACCAGGCGACCATATAAAATTTTTAAATGTATTATGGGAAATATGTTTTTTACCTTTTTCCATACAGACCAACCAGTGTTCAAATTGCCCGATGCTGTATTTTCTGAAAGGAAAGCAAATTTGCAAATTATAAAAAGAAAACAAAAACTGACCATTTAAAGCTTACTTTTGCATAAGTCACAGTCTTTCAAGAATGAATCGAAAGATGTGTAACTTCTGAGCTGATTGTAGACATGACATTCAAAGCCATTTAACAGAACATTCAAATATGATTTACCAAACTGAAATCCATCAGACCCTGTAATCGGTTCTGTATACCATGACCAATATCGAAATTGCACTAGACCATCAGTCACACGAATCGTATAATCTTCGGTATAAATTTTCACATCTCGGAACATTATTCTTGCAGTTAAAGCAGAAAATGAGATCGAACCAACTGAAAATTCCATACAGTCTGAATTGCAAAATTTTCTGATAATCTTAGTGACAACACAGCCTAACAGACGGCAATTGTAAAACATTAAATAGCATATCCAACAAACAGTAAACACTAACGAAAATAACAAAACTGCAAAGTTCACATTCCACTCAATATCTGAAAAAATATAATGAAGATCATCACTTCGAGTCGTTTTCCAAAAACCAGAATTCTCCAAAACAAATTCTGAATCATTTGATGAAAGAATGGGTACTGCAAAAGCACAATGAAACAGCGCTGCCGTAAGTTGAATTATTAACATTTTTCAAAGTAAAATATACATATTAATAAATTTCAACCTTGCTTTACATACATAAAAAACTGAATAAAATCCATGAAGAAGACAACTATCCTACACCACAACTGTTTGGCAAATTAACAATAAGTACGGTAGTATATTGAAAATCAAGTTTAAATATTATCATATAATATGTATAAGCAGATCAAGTAACTGATTTGGCACTGGTGTTATGTTTCATAATTTGATCTGAAATTCAAGAATTTTTATTTATTCATTTAAATATAATTATTTTTAGTAAATCCTTTTTGCGAAAAAGTGACATCGTAAAAGACAGCTAACGACATTGGACAGAATATATACAAACATTCATGCACGTTTATCTGCAAGGCAAACAATAACAATAAGCAACATTTTTGAATCTGAAAAGTACTTTATGCTTTATTTTCTTCTCAACACAGATTTTCTTGTTATTAATTCCGATATTACAGTAAGCTTTGAATAAGCAAACATCGAATTATTTACTTTGCATGCTCAATTGAAAAAGACCATAACTTCTGCACCAATATTCGGAATTTAAAAAATGCATATCCTTCTAAAATTTGAAACAGTTTTTCAACATGTTTATTTTACCACCAGTTTTTATTCAAGAAATATTGGAAGATAATGACTGTAAAAAATCTTGATAATATTAACATTCTTCACGCAAAATAAGATTAACTTAACTTCGCTTAGTTCAATATGATAGTTAGTTTATTAACTTAACTTAGTCAGTTATTCACAATAAAAAATTACTCTACATGACAGTATGCCAATATTAAAAACGAACATCAAATTTCTCGGATTCTTTCGTTTGAATCACTTCAGGTGCAGGTGTTGAATCGTCTTCACCAAGATGACTATAATAAATAATTTTGTCATCGTCATACAACTGCTCATCTTCTGGATTGCATAAAAGATAATCATTTTTAAGAACTTCATCTAAACTTGGCTCCACGGTAGAATCTTCTTCATTAAAGATTTGCAACGCATAACCTTCAGTTTCCAAAGGAATGTCAAGTGGAGTGGTAATTTTTGGAGATAATTCACGTTCTGAAATGGTGTCGAGAGCTTCCAATCTTTCCTCTTCTATTTCATGCGGTTCATCCAAGCTAATTATGCTAATTTTGCTATCGTCAAATTTCATAGCAGGAAATTTCAGCCAATCAGCAGTATAAGAATAAGTACGAGCCAACCTATCTGACTCTTCTTTGTATTCTTCTGTAAGAGTAGGTGATGCTTCTACAAAAAATCCATCACCGAGAGCAGCCTGCTTTTGAGTGAATGAACGAATCTTTTCAACAAATGATTGCTGAATAGGATCGGACGATGAACGCTGCTGATTTCGGCAGGAGGTCGCTGACAACCATGCACGAGGAATGAAACGAGTGCAACGAAAAGAACTTCTCAACATCATATTTCTACCAAATATATGAACGACGAAGATTTACTTACGAGATGTGCCTTTATTGTTTACCAGTGATTTAATACCGTAAGTAATTGATGTGCAGGTATTAATTCTAAGTTCATTTTTTATAAATTAATTTTGGTTCGATAGTTATTGCATGAATACCTTAATGTTTAAATTTTTTACCTACGTCCTCATCCATTCTCGTTTAGAATGAGAATGCAAAATTTCATAAATGTAAAATTAGTACAAATTGCATCAAACATTTTATAAATAGAAAAGACATTTTTAAATTAACCACAAATAATTTTTATTTATAAAGAATTTCAAAATTAGATGCAAGATTAATAAAATAAATCAGTTTTTTAATGTTATAAAAACAGAGTTTTCCAGGAAGCATGAAAACAAATGTTACTTCAATAAAAAATTCTCACTATTTTCAACAATATTTTTTTATTCATATTTCCATGAATTCATTAACGGTCCTTTAAATGTTTATTGATGATTTTATTCTGCATTAATACGTAAGCGACATTCCCCTTTTCGCTTCTGCTTTGTTGACTTTACCAAAACTACAGAATGTTCTGACAGTGTTTGTTACATTAAAATTTTTCTGTGTAAAATATTTCGACGTTCCAATAGTTATGTAGATTATTTCATTTTATATTTAAATCACATTTAAAGCATTTTAAATGTATTTCCAGTCTTATTATTATACTTGTTGAATAGTCATTATATTATTAAATTTAAATTTAAAATTGTTGATACATTTTCTTCAAATCAGAATGTATTCATGTTGCTTTTTATTGTTTCAATAAAATTTAAACCGTTACGAAGCAAAATAAAAACGAGATAAAAAATATCCAATAAAAAAACATGAATTCTTACCTCAAAATTCAACATTATAATTTTAAAAAATCAGATGTAAAAAATTTTACCTGAATACTACAAACAAAACAGTTTCATATAAAATAAACAGCAAAAAATCAAACTTGCATGCCACTTGGTACATTTCAAAACATACCTCTGATAAGTTTGGCTAAAAGCAGATATTAGAAAATTTATATTACACAAATAATCGAGTTTTCAAATTTATTGATCAAATTTACCTGTTCGCCTAAAAAGCAGATCACCATATTTTACCTTTTTGGACTTTGAATGAAATAATCGAATGATTAACAAACTGAAATCCAAACAGAATAATGATCTTTAACAGCATTATCTTGACCTACCTGATTTTCATTTTATACTGACAGCTCGCACTTTTCATTCTATCTAAAACAACACAAAATTTCATCTGTAAATACATACGACGCATTATATTACATATTTTAAATTCAAATTAAAACCAAAACGCTGAAATTTATAGCATATTCAATGATGCATTATCCTTCAAAAGTCACGATTAAAAATTTAGAAAATTTAAATACAAAAAAATATTCTGAACCTCCATGCAATGGTTTCAACTCTTAATTATAATGTAAAAACTGAAAAAGAATAAAGCAATATGTATAATGAGAGACATAAGTTGTAGTTTCCAAGCAAATGAACGGCAGGAATATTTTAAATGAGCTACTAACAAGAACTGCAAAAGTGAATTTTACATATCCTAGCATTGCATGTTATCTGATTAAAAAATTAAATGTCAATAGTTGAACAACTTAGTTTAAACAAACAAAAAGCTGCAAAATATTATTATTTTGCTTTTAAGATTAAAATCTGTTAATGTTTCCTCACTCAAAACAAAAATGTAGCTACTGCTCAAATAAAAAGCAACTTTTTTGTGAAATGATAATAAAACAAATTAGCAAGCAACTTTGACACAAAATTTTTAGATTGTCAAAGATCAGAAATAAACATTAAAAACTGGTTTAAACTTAAACGTTTATCCAGTTCTTCAACTGATCATAAAAGCAGCTATATATCAAGCAAGAATGCCAACAGCAACATAAAAAAGCATTTTTCTAGTACAACATCCTCACATATTTCTAAGCATTAATTCTTCATTCCAATTTTAAAACCTTTTACAA
This sequence comes from Trichinella pseudospiralis, assembly GCA_001447645.1. NCBI lineage: Eukaryota > Metazoa > Nematoda > Enoplea > Trichinellida > Trichinellidae > Trichinella > Trichinella pseudospiralis. The sequence goes on along the minus strand of JYDV01000099.1, from coordinate 105,525 downwards.
TTTATTAAGACTTTTAGGTGAAAACATATGCACGTAGTTCAACAGTAAAGAAATGAACTGACGGTAATTATGAATAATTCTTTCGAGTCATAAAACTACAGTATGCTACTTTTTATGAATTAAAAAATGTTTTGACATAATAATTTTTGCTGATATATGTTTTACAACACAGCCAGAATTGGTTATTCAAAAACTGTTTTTACTATAAAATATACAAACTGTTACTTCTGAATAAAATCCTAAAGAACCACAGGAGACATTACGACTCAATTAATCTATTTTAAATGTCCCAGTTAGTAATTGTGATTAATTGCGTTAAAATGACCATTTTGAATAACAGTGCAGAGACCAACACACTGTTCCATTTTTTTAAATTCCGCACTTGGATTGGCCTATTCAAGTTATGAATAAATCTCTTCTGGTTTGTTCCCAACGCCGTTTATACATTTCAATTGAAAAAGTTTCAAATTCACGTCCATTTTTAATATATTTAAAAGCAACTAGATTGAACAGTTTGAAAAAAACTGCTAGAGATTTAGATATATAATATAACCCTTGACAATTGATGTTAAACTATGCACTGAAATTAAAAATAAGCGCAACCAAACCAGATGCTGAAAACTTGCTTCTGGTTTGCTGAAACTATCAGAATGAAAGTTTGCAAATATCAAAAGTTCATTCTGAAAATTGCAAAATACTGAACTGAATGCAAACTAAAATTCTAACAGTCAAAGCAGTGTTCATTGTCATCTGAACAAAAGCCCTGAAAATTGAAAATCTCAAACCAAAAATAGGAGAAAAAGAACGATTTTGCCTTTTGTGTATTTGTTGCAATTTTTCCACAATCTGCTTCAAATTCCATATACCGTTAAATACCCAAAGATGCACAGACTAACAAATGCACTGGATGCAAAACTTCTTTTTACAGATTCGCTATTAATAACCCTTTGAAAATTAAAATGTATGCAAAAACAATCGAAGAAATCTGAAATCAAAGAAAAACAATCGTTTGATGTATGTTTTTTCCTTGAGCCTTCTTCACCAATCGCCGCAAGCAAATTTCAAATTTGCAAAACACTGGCGTATCTGAAAAGCTGATGCAGTATCTAAAAATTAAAAACCGAACCGTTTTCTGTTTATCGCAACATGCTCGGTAAGAAATACCATTCTTCAACGATTGCAACACACAGTAATACCTTTGTCAATAATTAGGAAATATAAATCAACCTTCCTCTTTAACATGTGGAGATTGCAGACAAACAAATTGTTGTTGACTTTAAATTTTCAAACAAATAAACAAAAATATATGCATGTAAATGTTTGTTCCGGTCTGCTTAGCTGGATAACATAAAGAATATAGAAATGGTTTGACTGCACCTCTGATAATATATTAAAAATATAAGGCCTGACGAATTCTTTTTTTTCTTTTCTTTCTTGACAATTCTGAAACCGCGTAGTCAAAACCGTACGCTTAAAAACAAACCAGACATGAATAATACGTCGATTTATTAATCAGGATACAGAACTGAGTATTTGTAAAATGAAAATTTTGCCCAGCTACATAAGGACTAAGTTAACAAACTGATATGCAACAGCGCTGTTCAATAACAGCATTAAAAGAAAGAGCTTTCATTACGGAGAATGCGAAATAATAATACGTGAATAAACATGAATTGAAGAGTGTAATAATTAATAAAAATTCTCAGATGACTACACAGAAAGAACAGATGATGAAAAATATAACACTACATCCTGCACAACGTGATGAACATACAATGAATTTCGCCGATATCAGTAGATGAAGTACAAGAATTAAAAGAAAATTGTAATGAAGTAAAATTAATCTGTTGAAAAACAAATAATAAAGCACCATAATAAAACAAAACCAACGTTCGGTTTAAAAAAATATTTTTCTTCACAGGTGAAGCAAAATTGATTAATCGATACTGAAATCGACGACGATAGGACGACCTTCTACAACCAAACCGTTCAGCGAACCTTAAACGCAAAACGCTCAGAATGATCAAATTTAACTGACAACAATCAAGGGCGTAGCTCAACCTGAAGACTTCAGCAAACAAATTTAAACACTGCTCGGATGGAGATCGTTTATGAAAAAAAAAGTCAAGAAATCAATCAGACCAAAAATGCATTATCCGTGATTCGCAATTTCTGTAGAAAACTATCAAAAACCACTATTCCATTCTTTTGCATTTTTCACTTTTTCAAAATGTAATCAGGCAAATTTTAACTATTCCAAAAAACAATTTAGAGTAAAAAAGAAAAATGATAACTTAATGCACTTGAGCAGGATGTAAAAAACAAGAAGAATATGTGTAAACTATGACTGTATGAATAAGTGACAAACTTGCAAAATCTCGTAAAACCCGACTATAAGCAATTATGAAACCAAAGCCTGTAGTGCTGTGCTACGCCCTCGACTGTAACTAAATGAGTATGTGAACAGTACGGGAGTTATAATCAAACAAAGGAAAGGAAAAGAAAAGAAAACAACAACAACAACAACAACGACAACAACAATGAAACAACATCAACCCAAAATTACAAAACTAACCGTATGCTTTGTCCGCGTCGAAGGTGCTCTTAAAACGTATCTTTCCAACTCCCGGTTGAATGATGTCAGCATACTCAACCTCGCCATAGCATCTCATGCGGTCACGCAGAGATTGCCAAGTGAAATCTAACGGCAGCTGAAACCAAATCGTTAAGTTAAAAACAGTCACAAATTAATTACAGTAAGCTAACAAAAGCGCACTATTGAATAAATTATCTTCTGAATACTTACATTGCGGACAATAATCATGCGCGAATTAGGACGACTTTGGAATCCACTTGGTTGTCCAGGACCACCTCCACCTTGCATGTATTCAAAGTCCGGTGCATTTGACAAAAGTGATGGAAAACTTCGGTAACTGCCATTTATAGCAGTGGGCGCTCCAAATCCAACATTCATTCCACCTGCACCGCCGCCCATTCCTAATGGAGGCATATCGGCCTTATCAAATGGATGATTAGCAGCCATCATCGGGCCTTGATCGAAAGCCCCTGGAGCCATAGGAATAGTGGGTGCTCCATCAAAATTCCGTCCCATCGGTATTCCAACACCTATTCCATTACCACCAGCCAATGGGCCAGCTGGAGGTCGATTTGGACCAAAAGGTGGGTTGATGCTTTGCGGCGGCTGAAAACCCTGATTCATCAATGGATTTGAACCAAGTAATGACTGATTGTTAAAAGAAGCTGCATTTGTTGCTAAAAACCCATTTTACATTCGAATAATATTGAACTGAACAAATCATTAAATCAATTACTATTATTCACAACTTGACTAACATTAACCAATGGGACACCATTTAATCCCAATCCTTGCCCAACAGATTGTAAGCCATAAGGCAGTTCGCCAGGCATTCTAGATTCTCGACGCTTACGAGCACTCACTGCATTGTCCTAAATTACGACCATACTCAAGGCTCACTGTAAAGTTTGTCACCTTCCAAACTTACCATACGAACACACAAAATTTTATCATACAATTTTTGTGCATCCAACATTGAAATCGCTTGAACAGCTTCAAGAGGATGTTCAAACTCGATGCTAGCAACGCACTTAGTCTTTCCGCTCTTGTCCAATGGAAAATCAACGTCAAGAACTTTCCCAGCTAGTGAAAACACTTCTTTCAATTTCGAAGGCCCTACTGTAACAGGGATCTAAAAAAAATTTTGCTATACACCATATTTCAAAAAATATTGCTGCAAACTACAATACATTGCTAACAAAAACTCGATTGCTTAACGGAGAGTGAATTCCTAAGCCTCGCAAAAACACTGGACTCAAGCCGAAAGTTTCAAACATCTCTTTCTGTGGTTCTTCAACAGGAAAATTCTTTTGCCCACTTTGATTGGCAAAAAAGTCGACGCCTGTCTCTTCTTTCACCCTTTTGAAGAACCTTTCAGGATCCTAAATGCACTCCGTTCAATAATAAAAACAAAACAAACAAATGTTGTAAGTACTCGAATTTCTTTCACTACAATAGAACGATCTTTCACAGTCATACGGTGCATATTGTCCACACATTTCTTTGCTGTTTCCCGATCTTTGAATTCTACTAATCTAGAAACAAAACAATTCAAGTAATCCAAATCAGAATGATAAAATTAACTTCCATCATAACTGCTAAATATCCATTTTTTTCAATTACGGTAATTAAAATAAAACAATGGAAAACGCAATTAGCGATGCAGTCAACGCAAGATATATTAATTAATTAAAATCAACCATTAACACTTACGCACAGCCTTTAGATTTTCCATCCCCTTTTTCAATCATTTCAACGTAAGAAACATCGCCAGCTTTCTCTCGAATAATATCCTTCAGCTCCATCCAACGAATATCATAAGGAATATTGCTAATGTAAACCATCTTTTCTGAAGACGTATCCTTCGAAGAACGCTTTCTCCTCGCACTAAAAAATCAAATAAGCATGCTATTAAGCACAATAGTACTCAAAAATACGGTGCATACCCTTCCATAGCAAAAAAAAGCAGTACAGGAAAAGCTAGCAATCAGTTTCAGGACAGTGAGTCAACTAACGGTGCAGGAAGTAAATAATGTTTATTATTACACTAACCTGAGAATCATGTCAATTTAATTGACAAGTAAACATGACTCAGTATAACGTATTAAACATAAAATAAAATAAAAATAGCAATAAATTTTGTAAAAATGTTAATTTTTAAAATTTATTACCTTCTTTCATAACTACATTGTAAGGATTACTGTATCTTATGTATATGTATATATATCTCTTATATGCCTAAACATTAATAAATAAATTTAATATAAAATTAATTTAATAATAATATTATATAAATTTAATAAATTAATTTATTTTTAAATATTTTTAATTGTTCATTATAAATTGCATTTCATCTAGTCTTAAAAAAGACTTTCAAGTTTGCTGCATATATTTGTTTATGTATAAAAATAATTTCAAGTGAAACCATATTAAATTTTATTATATAAAAATGTGCAATTATATATTGTAAATATATGCTACTTTATATATATATATATATATATATATATATATATATATATATATTGATAGATAGATAGATAGATTGATTGAGTTTTTCATTTTTATTGAAAATACAGTATCCAATAAGGCTCTGAGAATTTGTTTTGTTTTGATAATACTTTTTTATATATTGAAATCTTTATAGAAGGTAAGTTATGGTTATTTTTTGAGATTAACATTAAAATTCTTTTATTTTGGTTTTATATGCTGTGTTACACATTTGTGTTGCTGAGTTTTTAAAAATGAGAATTTTATTTTTGTTTATTTGACGTAGATGGAAAATTCAAACCCACAAACTGATCCAGTGGCAAAGTATTTTATGAACACTCTGAATCAAACTACAGCTGAAAGGGTGGGTCGACATCGTTTGGCACGTCAACGCAGCAACATGGTTGGCTTAGTTCTTGGGGCTTCAGCTTTGGCAATTTACTTCTACACAATTTTTGCTATTAAGCAAGAAACCTTTCTCGATAATTTTGAACCTCCGAACAAGTCGTGATATTTAGTTGCATTAGCTATCTGAAATTAAAATGCTTTTTTATTTGTGTCAAAGATATTTTTGCATTTTTTTAGTAATTTTTCAAATTTTGTAGCTTTCATTGCATATGAAGTTGAAACGAACTTTTGACAACGCTTTTAACTTAATTAATTATCTAAAAATTGTGCATCTGTTTGCATAGATGTTATTTTGATTTTAATGATATTTCAACGATTTTTAATATTTTTTATTATACATGTTTAACTAAGAAATACTGTTTTGATGGAAAATCAGGTGATTTTCCTTTCGTTGAAAAATTGTATGTATTATTTTTTTAGGAACAGAAATTCCAGAAAGTATTACTTAAATTATATTTATATTAGCATGAAACTAATTTTATATTTTGTTCAGCAGAGTGTGTATAGGTTGTTAATTTGAAAACAATGTGTAAATGCATGTTGAACGTAAAATGAATTTGTAATGTGTAAGTTATGTAAAATGAATTTTTTTATAATGATATTAAATAAAATAAATGATATTCATTATGACATTGCAAAAGTTTTATTTCATTAATTTATTTACGCACGTAAAGCAAGCCATATAATACTCTGACTATGCTTCATCAAATTAAGATAAAACCAATTTTTTACATTTAAGCAAATTTCAAATGCACAATAGACTTCATGATTTTAAAATGATATTTTCTCATTTAATTTTATTTACAAGTATTAGATTACGTTCAACTTTTATTTATTTATGTTTTTCTGTTCAACTATTTGGATACCATTTGTTTATACTACTGTGCAAATAATTAAAATCAATATAAAATTGATGTACGATATTAATGGTAACTTTAAAATAGGAAAAAAATAATTTTCCCCAAAGCATATTTTGTATTTTATTTAAAAAAAATACTCAATGTTGTTTGAATTTTTATTTTACTATTTTGTTATGTCTGAAGAAAAGTATTGCATGTCTGCAAGTCACTTATGCAATGTACAATATTAATTGCTCATTATATAATTTCTTATGTAAAATAAGATTTCATTTACAACAATGATGAAAATTGTTTTTTTTTCAATTATTGTCTTTTAGTAATACTGTATTGAAATAAACTATGATTTGAAGAATTGTTCAAGTGAATAAAATGTGACAAGCAATAATATTATTCAAAAGTATTAAATAACGATGAACTGTCAATTGATTATTTGTTCATTAAATATCAAATTCAGTTCAACATAATTCAATAAGGGAGTATCCTAGATATTTACAGTATACCTTTTGCTTGGGTGTTAGTTGTCTGGGTAACGAGCAGCAATTAATTGCAAGTATTTATTGTTTCGAAGTGTATTCAAATTGATACACAAATAAAGAAAATTCTTCAATTCTAATTTACTAGTTTGTGGGAAATTATTGCAAAAAACATTTTTAATCTATATGTTAAAAAAGTAATTTCATATATAAATACAAATATTTATAAAAAAACAGATTATTTTATAAATAAATATTTTTATAAATATTATAATGTTGAATAAAAAAATAAATAAATAATTGTGAAAACAGAAAAAATCAACAAGAAAGTGTTGTCAACCGCTACGGCTACAATAATATGATTCGCAGGTTGGTTAGACGTAAGTCGTACTGGCCTGTGGTTTTGGCTGTTGACGGACGTGCAGTGGTTTGGTTTTGGTTTGATTTGGGCTTTTCCAATCGCTAGTGTCTTACTGTGTGGATGCTAGGTTGACCAACGCGTTGGTCCACAGGCGCCCGCTTCAATGTTGCTTTTGCCTGTTGACTTTGTGAAGCAATGAACCTAGCGCGTGCGTGCGATCGAAGCCGACTTCTGTCTGCTATTGAACGCGTCTTCCTCTGGCCTACCCATGTGCGTCACTTTTCTCTGCTTAAAAGACTTTTTCCAAAGCTAACTGCTCTGGCCGTTCCGTTGGAGCGACGTCGCGCTGGCTAACTAGCCGTCAGCCGGCTTAACTGACGCACGCGACCGGCTCTGAAGCGACGCACCGCTTCTTTTTCTCATTTGTCGCGTTGGCCAATCAGGTCGTCCGTTTGGCGCTGGTCTTCTTGACTTTCTGGACATTTTTTCTTTATTTATAATTTCTGCTTTTCATATTTTACTCTCAGTTTCAGTAATATTATAATTTTGTTCTCTTTTCTGCTCTTTTCATTTGCATGCATATTGTTGTTGTTGTTTATATGTATATACACACACATATATATATATCTGTATAGATAGATATATAATCTAGGATGTATACGATGCGTGTATAAATATATGCATATAAGTATACATATGTTTATTTATTTATTTCTCTGCAAATGATATGTAATTTTACTTAAGAGTTTGACGCCGGCTCGGTTCTTTTTAATTTCACATAATCAGCTGTTATGCCAATCAAGAAGAAGCGCATTATTTGGCTGTGCAGAGAATAGCGGCGATTTTTTATTCGCCGCTGACCATTGACATATTCTATCCATGAGTGACATAATTAATTATAACGAACTTTTCTACGATGACGACGAGCATCTGTACAAGCAACGAAAAGCTTTCAACGCTCAGTTGCAGTCGTTCCTCTGTCGCAAAGCGTAACTGTTTTTTATGCTTTAATCACTTTATTTCATATTTTTAATTTCTGTTTGTATTTATATTTATTTGAATAAATTTTTTATTTTAGAGGTGGACCTCACACGGTACCGATGATCAATGGACGTCCAATCGACCTGTTTGCATTATATCGTCAAGTGACTCAACTTGGTGGCTGGTCTAAGGTGAAATGATTTATTCATGTTGTTATCACCAGCATGCCTTATTCCATTTCATCGTGCAAACTACAGTAAAGCGCGCGTTTGAAATCACATTTCGCGTTTGGGTCGTCCTTGGATACAGACACTTGACATGGTTATGGTTCAAATTTAACAGTTTTCATTTTCTCGTTTTCCTTGACCACCGTCTGTTCCTTGGTGACACATTGCTTGTGCAATCGAGCAAGCGCGTGGGTGGCACTAACTTGTTGCTATTGCTGCTATCATGTCTGAGTTTTTAGTTTTTGTTCATTAATTTATTTTCACGTTGCGCCAGTGGTCAGTTTTTGTTGACCAATTTTTATTACAGTATACCGTTGTTTGAGATATGCTTGCTTGTCATTAATTTCAAAACGATTTCTTGCCTGAAAAAACTATAAATATAATTATTGCACTTTCAAAATATTTTATATTATAGTCATTTATCATTATTATCAGGTTTTGCGTGCACATATTTGTAATTATTGCAAATATTGTTGAGCATATTTTATTATCCTGTGTAAGAATAGCTAAAGTGTAATCAGCAGAAAATGCAATTGATAAAATAAGAATGGAGTTTTGTTAATTGAAAAAGTGATAATGAGAACTAAATAATTCATCATGTTTATAATCAAAGTAATTATTGTAAGCGAAGTTTCAACAGTTACAACAATTGGGTGGGATTTTAGTAATGGAAATTGAAAGTAGCGAAAGATGAAAAGTAATTTTCAGCGAAAACATGTATATTCAGTAGAGGTAGCTATAGGAAAGATATAGGTATGAATTTACTAAGAGGTGGATAAAGCTGTTTACGGTAAAGCAATTTTTGAGTTTTCATAAGTTAATCTTGTAGAATTTTAATTATACAAAAGCAATCAAATTTAATACGTCGACAAGGTGGTGTCTGTAATTTGTTTCCGGTAAGACAGATTATTCAAAGATATTTTATTATTTAGGTAAATAGCAAATGCATAATACTAAATGTAAAATATTAAACAAATTGGGTTAAAAATAAGCTGTAGCAGAAGAACTTTTTCAAGTTTGAAAAAGCTTTTCAATCTCCTTGCCGTGGAGATTTTGTTTTAAACCGGATTTTTACAAGTTGTTTTATTACACTTTGTTTATTATGCTTTATTATTTAGTATACTGCTTTCAAAATTTGCTTTCTTAGTTACAATTTAATTTATGATTTACAGTTGGACATTGACAGGATTCAATATTGTTTTAAAAATATGATTTTGTAGTTTTCTTTTGTTTATTTTTGTAGAGTAGGATATTTTTTGGATGTTACTAAGCATATTTTCAAGTAAAATGCGTCATTTTAAAACATATACTAAAGCATGTAAGTCTTTATTTACTTAAAGATTCAATAAATCTAAATGTTATGAGCGAACGTTCATGGGGAAATGGCGATATTTTTTATGGAATACTGATTGCATATATATGTTTATTTGTGTGTGTGTGTGTGTGTGTGTATTTATTTATTTATTTTCTATTTTTCTTTGAATGACAGATAATAAATGATGATCACTTTGCATATAATTAAGAACTAAAGCATTTCTTTGGTTATTAAATATAAAATTGCTATATTTTTATTCATACTGTCAATGCAGGTCTCAACGCATAACAAATGGCACGAAGTATTGTCATCGGTACAGTTGGGTGATGATTGCGTTGGTGCTGATTATGCTCTTCGAATGATATATATGCGGTAAGTGGGAAAATGATTTGAAAATTGATGGACGTTTATTTTCATACATGTTAGATATTTGGCCCGTTTTGAGCAGAAGTTTACATTTGGTACTGATACAGACGACGAAGATGATAATACTTATGGCCGTTCTTCTCGTAGCAAAGCATCCTCTAGTTATGGCTTTAATAGTCGCTATTATGATAATTCAAGTGAGTTGAATGAACTTATTTATGCATTTTTTCCTGTTATCATTTAATTTTAGGTAAACATGTTATTTTTTCTTCATATTATTGAAATTTAATATTTTGCTTTTATTTTTTAGTTGCTAATTTTGGTGCAAAGTATCAAGCTAATTGTCTTCCAACAGCGGTCAATTTTGTTCGAAGCTTGGAGTCCGGTTTGCCGAATGAAGTGGATTTTGCTGTTAACACGTTGATGCTGATCTCTTTTGGAGGCGGTGTTACAGCTGAGGACATTAATCTTCGTCAGTTGACAATTTTGTTGCTTGCGCATGTGGGCATTTTTGATGAAGGTGGTTGAAATTTAATGAAAATTCTGTTTATTTTTTTAAGAAAAATTATAAATGTGAAAATATCTTCAGGTCCTGGCTCTTATCGTGCGGTGTATTTTGGCCAATGGCTGAAGTATACCAATCGACGTTTTGTGGAGTTTTGGAACGAGCATGTTGTAGATGATAAAGTACGCCAACTGTTGGGCCCGGACGAGGCAGCAGTTGTAGGCGAATGTGAAGTTTCTTATTCAGACCAGGATCAGCTAAGATGCGAAATAATGAAACGCATTCAGCAGGTACATGTATTTAAATGCAAAATAAGGATGAAGATACTTAAATAACATTTACAGATGTAGATACATTATGTAGAAATTACATATATTGTTAGGGTAATAGATTACTTGAAAATATGCTTGAAATAGAAACAAATATGCGTAACTGTTTCAATTTAATGTTATAATTATTTAAGGTATTTTGCATTTTACGTAATTTTTCCATGCAAAGAAACTGTGTTCAAGTGTTAGCATCGTGCAAAGCCATGGCCACGTGAGTTATTTATTGTTATTTTTTGAAATATATTTAAATAAATAATACTTTTTTTAACGTTATGCAGACTTATTTTGGTCGGCATTCACAGTGATTTGTGTCAATTGGTAAGCTACGCCTCAGATTTGATGGCTTTCATGGCAACTGCGTGGCGTTTGGATTCTATCGAAACGCCGACCACGCAACTGTTGTTTTCTTGCATCTACTCAGGCTTGCAGTCCAAGGATCGCATGCGGTTATCTCGACGTGAGTGAACTGTTTTGATTTTGCTTATATTTTTCACTTATTTTTGAATTTGTTATCAACTTTGTTCAGAAATTGAAGTGATTGGTCATTTGTGCAGTTGCGTTGAAAATAAGCAGGTGATGTTGGAATTTGTGGACAATGATGTGATCAGGTGCATAGTGAACGGTTTGCACGTCAAAGACGTACTGATCTGCTTGAATACATTGGAGTGCATGTTATCGTTGTCACAAATGGGCGAGGCAGTGTGCGATCTGATTGTTCAACAACCCTCCGCAATTGGTAAGTTGACTGACAAAAATTTGCAAAGAAATAATGTATCACTGTGTGTGCTCATTTTGTATCTTCTTCATACTAGCAACATTAGTTGATTTGGTTACGGTTGAAGCATCTACATATGCTCCAGCTGGTCTGGTCGGTTTGCAAATTGTTGAGATGGCCAAAAGACACCAGCATGTGAATCCAGCGCCGCCTGGTCAGCCATATCGTAGTGATATGACGCCAAGATTTGGTCAAGTGCAAAATGCACGATGGTCCAGGCCTGTTACACCGTCACCGTTGGTCACTCAGTCTGCCGGATCGTCGTCAGGGTCGATCCGTACCTCCTCGGTTATGAACTGCACCACTGTTAGGCTGCCAAATGCACGTTATCAATCTGTACCGCCAACTTCAACAACGGTGATTTTTTCTCAGCAACAGCAGCAGCAGCAACAACAACAACAACAGCAAATACACCAACAGCAAATACAACAGCAACAGCAGCAGCAACAACAGCAACAATCTCAGCCTGTTGTTGTTCAGACAAATATCCGGCAGTTGACTGTATCACCTATGTTGCAGCATCGATCTATGCCACGACCTGAAATATTTAAAGGACCTGCGGTCAACGTGTACCAAGATCAACAAGTCGAAGCAGTTGCGTTGAAATGGTAAATATGGTCAAATTGAAAATATATATAATAAAATAAATTTTTAATTTTGTTATAATTTTATGAATACAAAAAACTGCAGATTGTATAATTATAAGAAATCAAGAAAATTATTTAATTTGTCAATTTTGGCAGAAGTATGTATTAAGGATGTGGTGCTTTTAGGATTAAAGAAAATTGTGTTGCCGATTCAAATAGCATAGTATCGCGTGGTGAACTGTACGCTGCTTATGCTCGTGCAGTGCATGTTCGTCAGTCGCTTGTTGTATCAGCTAGCACATTTTCCAATTTGATTCGGTAATTGCTTCTTTCTATTTTTCTGAAAATTGTTATATTTGATCATTTGATGATTTTATTTTTAGACAATTGTTTCCGTTGTGCATACAACGTCAGCTAGAAGGTCCGAATAGCAAAAGCGGTTTATTGCAAATTGAAGGTATACGTTTGGTCGGATCACAGCGCAATCACGTTTCCAGTCCAACGCCAGTAGCCGCGCAGCATCCAATTATGCAGCAGATGTTGTGCCGAAATAACAAGCCAAGCAGCGTTGAACCGAAACGACCAGACAGTGTTGGTACAACTGATAGTTACAGTTTGCCGAATACCCCAGATTCGTTTGCATCCTCATCAGGATGTTCACAGGATGTGAACATTGCTGCAACAGCAACAGCAGCAGTACCTGTGGTTAATTTGAAGAAAAAGCAGCAGCAGCAACAGCAGTGTTGTCGTACGGGCAGCAGTAGCAGTGGTAGTAGGTTGTCGTCCGGCTGTGGTGGGGGTGTTGCGGTGTCGTTGAATGGTTCAACGGTGTCGTCTTCACAACAACCGACCACAAGTGGACAGTGTCAGCTGGAGGTGTGCCATCCGGCGTTGGAGGCAACATCGTTGATCGAAGCTAACGATGCGCATGAAGCTCGAATCGTGCGTGTGGAGAACAAAGCCGCCGTGGCTCGCAGCAACAGTAACAGCACCGGCACTGGAACCGGCACCGGCACCAGCATCATCAGTACATCTGGTGCGGTATACTATTCGTCGAAGGCGGTGAACGCGAATGGCGATTTGAGCGAAGGGGAAAATAGCAGTTTGTCGGTTTCGTCGTCGTTAGTTGCTGCCGAGCCAGCGGAAGCACAGCATGGCTTGGCATGGCATGGCGCCGAAGAACCACCGCCCCCTGAACAGCAGCGGCTCGACGAAGAGCGGCACATGCTGAACGGCACTGATGCCGATGGAGGTGGACGCGCGGCCACGCCCGACATGGATATGGTCAAGCAGAACGTGTCGATGGGTCAGAAGAATTTGCAAATGTTGCTGAACAAGCCGGACAACGCGGTCTGGGTTCCAATGAACGGTGGTGGCGGTGGCGGTGGCGTGTCTCGTAAAAGGACCAACAGTGACGATGTTGAGCATCATTGTTCGTCGTTGCAAGTGGACACTCGCAAACGACAGATAATTTGTACCTCGAATCCGGCTGCCCGTCAGGCCACTTCCTCGCCGTCAGTTGTGCAAGCACAACGACCGTTGGCGGCTACATCGCCGAACGTTCGTCTGTCGCAGAGGCAGACCCCGCCCCCGTTGATGGCTGCAAACACAGCGTTGCGTTACGTTTGCGAATGGAACCAGTGCAAACAGTAATCCTTACAATTAGAATAATTGCTTTTATTTGAAATTGCATATTAAACAAATTTTTTTGCTCATTTTAGATTCTTTCAAAGTGCTCAAGGTGTTAACTTTCATGTGTATAAATCACACATATCGGGTGGCAGTCAAAAGTGCATGTGGGCTAATTGTGATGATACTGTTCGTAAAAAATGGTCATTAGTTGCCCATGTTCAGGTTTATATATTCATCTTATTTACTTGTTGATTTGTAATAATAATATTGATTATTTGTTATTGTTGTATGTAGGAAGTTCACTGTAACGAGCAGGTGCTTCGAGCGGCGGCTATGCGTCGAGCAGAATTGCTGCTTACTGGTCGAAGTAAAATTCCAGAACCGCGTGCACCTCCGCATCCCGGTTACGCACCAGACGCGGCAATGTCGGCTATTCGACGTCACACACTAGTCAACATGCCCAAAGATCTGCCCGTAAAGAACGCTTTTTTGTTTGTTTGTTTATTTATTTTATTTTTTCTTATAAATTTCTCAGGAAGAAAATGAAGGTCCAGTGACCAAAAGTATTCGCTTTACGAGCGCGTTAGTGTTGCGCAATTTGGCGATGAATTCAGAAAATGCGCGCAGGAAAATCTTATTTTTTGAAAATCGACTAGTTCACATGGCTTTTAGTCGCACGGAATGCAACCGTGCTTTGGCCCAGTGTCTTGGCGCCTTGCGTCCAGAGCTGTTGTCTGAAGATGATTCTGAAAAATAGTTTTTTTTAATTATCTTTATTATTATTATTGTTTATTATTACTATTTATTATTATTATTATTATTATTATTATTATTATTATTATTATTATTATTATTATTATTATATAATGTTTCGAATGTTAAGAAACAGCTTGCGATTCTTCTCATTTCATTTATGTTTCTTTAGTTAGCTGAGAAAATATTGCAGTCTTTATTTATTTTTTAATAAGGCAGATTTGGAGTTGTTGTATGGCAGAATTTTTGGAAATCATTCATTGTCCATGTTTTGATATTTTTCAACAGATGAAAAAGTACATATATATATATATATATATATAGATGTATTTATGTGTGTATGTATTTATGTATCTATGTATGTAGTATGTATGTATGCGCGTGTGTGTAAGCTTGCATACAAAAATATATACGTATGTATGGGTGCTGTTATATGAACATTTTTTATATTGATATAAGCCCAGCGGGTGATGCAATTCTGCCTCCTGTTTTTCGCATTCTCCATTTCTCCTTTTTGATGTGCTATATTTTAAGGCTTATTAAATTATGTAAACATTTTGTTTGTTGATTTGTTAATATTTCATCAAATTCTTTATTCTTTTCATGTTGAGCTGAATACTTTTTGCAAATCTGTTTATTAATAATGATCATCATTAGACTAACATTAATAAATATTGTCATATTTGTATTTCGCAGAAAAGAAATAAAATAGTATATGTTTTCTTTTACATATCATCCCACCATAGAATACGACGATCTTTATTGTCGATACTATGCTTGTATGTATGTCATTGCAAACGTTATAGTGATTGTTAATTAATAAATAATGCTTCTTATCAATAAATGCTAATATCTTTTTGTTTACCTAATCGCAATCAGGAATTCAATGAAAAGAATAAATGATAAAGCAGTGCTGAAGTTGAAAAGATAACGGGCACGAAATGCAATTACTCGAAATTTTTATTTATTCTGCATCAAGAAGAAACAATCAAGAGAATCATCAAGTATGATGGTAATTGAATAACAGCTAAAAAGAAGCTTTTCGCTTTGAAATGCTTGGAAGAAATACCATCTTGGCATATTTGTTCACTTTTGTCTACTTGAGAAAGTTTCCCCCATTTGATGCACAGATAAAAATAATTCATACAATAAATATCTTACATACACTAGTTGAGCTGAGAATAAATAATTTCTTCTGCTTTTAATGAATTGAATGCACTTTCCAATCCAGCAATAATTCTATTGTCGTTTTCTTCTTCATTTTCTTTCCCAAAAATTTCTACGCAAAAATATACTCTCGACTGCCTGTCATATGTTGTAATGCGGTGCTTTTTGTTGAATTTGAAACTGACGCCAAATAGCTCGTTGACATTCGAATTGGTGTTCGATGCTTTTCATTTCTAGACGACAATATAGTAAACAACGGATGCTTAGGTGACGAACATCCATATGCAGCAGCCTAAATTATTCATGCATTATATTTCATAATATAATCCATTTATAAGTGTATCAATAATCAAACAGAAGCAGACAAATAATTCAAAACTAACTTCAGATATATCTGCCAAAAATGATTGCAATTCAAGCCTGTTGCGAATGTAAAATCCAATTGAACACCATGGATCAATGTCAGCAATTAATGTTTTTTTGGGATATTTACAATGAAAACTCTACAATAATATATAACACAGTAATAATAAATTGTCCAGTACAAGAAGGCAAATCTTCTTTACCTGAAGAGATACGCCAGGCTGTGTAGCGTCGACAGCCGGTTGACTATAATGCGGATCTAGACGTATTAAATAGTCTGTATGCCAACCGCAGAAATAATAACATTTGTGATGGCGACCGCCAATTACGCCGACGCAAAATTTTGTCGACAAAACTCTTTTCAAGTGATCACTGTAGAGCTGATTAAATTTGTCCACGCCGAGTCTCAACGGCAACAACACCAACACCCCTCGGCTCCAGCTGCGGGTCTCATCCACAAATTCCGTAGAACCGATCGACTCTGCATCATGACTTGGAAGCAAATCACCGTTGTTGACCGATGTCAGACGTCTCAAATCTAAATACGAAGAAGACCTCGGCTGCCGATCTGCCGAGTCATTCTCCGCACCACGCCTTGGAACCGAGGCCAAAGTAAGCCCACATCCAAGACGTTCAACGTCGTCGATGATCAACTCACCATCACCAACAACATGCACAGCCAGTCCTTCGACCAGATCCCGTTCAATAGCATTGTTCATCGCCACTTGCAGTATCTGCAGCACACTGACCGGTCCGTACCAGCTTCCAGCTTGTTTACCAAACAGTTGTTGACCAACGTGGACTAAGTTGTGCAAAGAAAACGGACTGGTCAAATTGTCACAAAACAAGCCAATCACTTTACGATGCATTAACGCTTCATCATCAGACAGACCATTCTGACCAAGAAGCCAATCTGAATCTTATCAACATTACAAAACAGATAATATCAAGAAATGAAAATGCAATAACTGCAATATCAATTAGTAAAGTGTAAAGTTCACTTCCAGAGACCTCTTCCAAGATAATGCCGAAGCATTGTTTCAGCTAATAACATTTGTCCACTGCGAATTGTACAACCCCAACCGCAATCGTTGTCAAAATTTGTACCAGGAATGCATGCAAATCCGTGCCTATTGTAAATTCAATAAGCTTAAACAAAATGCAAAACTATGCAACACTTCAATTTCTTCACCTGTAAGTGAACCAAATTCGAGTTTTGAAATCTTCTAAAAAATCGCTCAACTTTCCAACAGCACTATTTTCATCGAATCCGCGTCGAAGGTTCGGTCTTGGTTCTGCAAGCAAATGGTCCACAAAAAACAGCATGGCAAAAATCATCGCCTGCAGTCGTACCGTTCTTCGCATACTGTTTACCAAGCAACCAAATTGGTGAATACGAATCGAACGATGCTGGTCGTTTCAGGAAAAAGCCTTCAATAACAGCAACAACAACAACAACAACAACAACAACATTAATTTCAACATCCAGCAATTTCAATCGTTCGCTTACTGTAGCGCATCTTTTTGTAAAATGATTTCAGCTTTTCACGCATCTCTTTCGTCGCTGTACCAGTCTCATTTTCACCGCCCGCAACCACATCCGACGACACTACGAAAATATCCGATGACCAATCGTCCGTTGCCATCGCCCAACTGTCCTCTGCAATGAAAAATTTAAGCAACCAAATTTAACTATTACAAGCATACAAAGAATAAATTAAAGCAACTTTCATCATTAAATCTGAACATCACATTTATTAAAATAGTGAAAATTATTACTGCTATTACTGTTAGCAGTAGTAGTAAAAGCAGCGGTAGTAGTAATATTACAACGAAATAACTGCTTTCTAGAAATATCATTTTGAAACTTGAACGAAAAGCTAACAACAGCAGAAAAGCACTTCAAATATTGTTGTCCTTTGTGTAAATTTAGAAGCAGAACATTAATTCCCTCGTTCGCTTGCTCTCCCTCGCGCTCTCTCTATTTCTACCCTCTACCCGTACCTACACCTACTTCTCTACATCTCTAAACTGCTTGAAAATAACATGCAAAAATTTCAACTAACAACAACCACCAAAACTGTATACAAGAGGAACACCGTCAACTGTGCAACGACAAGCAAATGGATCATCAATGTACACGCATATTTTGAACAATAATGCAAACAGGAAATTATAAATAAACTTTTGCAAATGGCACGCACAATTCGTCAAGCTGGCAACAATTCAGCAAAGCGAGCACTGCATTGAAATGCAACCCGGCCATAAATCAAACGGCACAAATAATCACGTTTCAGTCTACATGCAAAAATGAATGCAAAATATTGCGAAAACCCATTCCGACAACTCTTTTCATAAATTATTCACAGTCGACACCACGACACAACAGCCGGTTCTAAACATTATAAAGAAATATTAATATACACCCACACCCCCCCACACACACACACATATATATATATATATATAGATATATAACATGAAATGAAATGAAATGATGTCATTTTTCGGT
The DNA here is from genome assembly GCA_001447645.1 of Trichinella pseudospiralis. NCBI lineage: Eukaryota > Metazoa > Nematoda > Enoplea > Trichinellida > Trichinellidae > Trichinella > Trichinella pseudospiralis. The sequence goes on along the minus strand of JYDV01000099.1, from coordinate 86,825 downwards.
AAATAAATTGGAAATAGTTATAAAAATGAATCAACCTTGAACTGCACCGCATATACTTTGATGAAAAGTGACTACACAAACAAGGAAGCGACAGTTAAAAGCACTAATCTCTAATTGACATTTATTTATATTGTCGAAAATTTAAAATCGTTTCACATCATAACAGCAAATCATTACCTGAACACGGCGACGAGTTGTACAAATCATTGTTTCCATCCATCTGCTGCTCATGCATCGTCGTCAGCAAAAACTATGTTCACAAATGCAGCTTTTACTTTATTTTTTTTTCAAAATCAACAACCCCGCCCAAAACGTTTCGTAGAATTTCCGTTCCATCTTGCTGTACACATGAAAATCCACACAGCTATCAACACCAAAGCAGCTAAATCAAATACAATTAATAATAATAACTAAAATATCATCTCAGATGGTTAACAAGCGGAACACCAACGATAATAGTAACGTACCCATTACAATTAATTCAAAATGTAATCAAATACAAAAAATAAAAGCATCTAAAAAATATACGGCATTTTACACTTTAAATATATTTGCGAACGAAAACTGTATTCCAAACAAATGCTAGATACATGTAAAAAAACAAAATTTAACCATATGTATATATTTGTTCATATTTTTATTTAAATTTATACAAATAATAAAATGCAAATAAATGCTCGAAGTGATTGATATATATTTTAAAAAAAACACCATTTTGTCAATACTTCCTATACGTAAATACATAAATACGTATACAAATGTGCATCTGCTTCATCTGTTCATCTGCTCACGAAACTTGTTCAGTTTAAATTAACGACAAGTTAAATTACTCACTTTCACGTGCTACACAACTCAGCATTTGATAAATAATGCTAACCATAACAAGCTTTGCTATTAAAAAATGTCTATCAAATAATTTCTTACTGTAAAATTTGCATAAATAAAAATAAAGTACAATTTTTATTATTGACTCGACAGAAAAAAATAGTAAATTGGTTGGAATATTAATTCATGGTATTGCATATTCTGAACAGCTCATAAATGAATATATAATAAATATGAAAAAGCAATTTTGACTTGCTCACTGATGTTCCGTTTATTAGTGCAAAATGCTGCGTTCATCTTTGATATTTTGTTTCAGGAATTGTTTTTAGTAATAAGCTTAGTTTATGTTTTTGTGTTTAAATTGAATTATATGCGCAATTTTAAATTTATTATTTTTCTAAGCAACGATTCATTATGCTAAACCTACTGAGAGGGCATTCTGTTTTCTTTGTTTTATTCATATGAAGTCGATCAATATTAAAAACCGTTTTACTTGATTAACAGAGTGATAAAATTGTAAAATATGACATTATTTAACAAGATTAATAAGTTCATTTATAAATATAAATGTGACAAAAATCTAGCAACTGAAATGAGCATGTCCTATTTTTGAAATAAATTTATCCAGTTATTGATCAGTATTGGATACTTGTCGTTGCAAACTTTCATTCGCCATTATTAATTGCATTAATGTATAAACGTTTATTATGTTAAAATAATGAAAACATTTATTTATTTATTTATTAAATTGTTACAATTGTAGTGTTTTCCTATTTCTTAGCAGTCATTGATTGATGCTATAACGTTCTATATATCATGTGAAATAATAATTTGCAACAAAACTTTTAAAGTAAATTTCATTGTAAGATTGCAAGAATATTTCAATTTATGGGTAAAAAACAATTTTTATCTATCAGTTTAAATTAAACATTTTAATTGCAACAAATGCTATTGTCATATTTATAAAAGATAATTATTAACAGGAATGCAATATTCTTTAATATTATATTGAACAATTGAATTACATCTTAAAATTAGTTATTATTTTTGCCGTAGGTCATTTGAAGCTTAGTTTAGCGATCGGTTAATCATTTGAAGCTGTAGCAAAAATTTTCTCAGAAATAAAGCATAGAAAAACATTCCATTCTTCTCATAGGATGGCTGTTTCAGGTCGACACCTGTTCATAACCGATATAATACTTGTAACAATAGCTATTTGGCCTAGCTAAAGATATGTAGCAGTTATTAATGTAAAAAGCTGTCCTTTCTGATCAATGCAACGAGTGAGAGAAATAGGAGGGGAAGGGAAATAGGAGAGAAGAATGAATTATCGTTGGCTGAGATGATGATGTTGTATAATCAGGATCTGAATTCTAATTTCAAACCGGATCGTCATCGGCTGCATAATATCGGCCAACAGCAATAATATGTTGCACACTAGCAACACAAAGATGAGCAAGGAGACCTTGAAAAAGGGCATCCTGTTGCTTTTCCTTCGATTTTCAGTTTTCACCCTGCACATCTGCTCGACTTGACAGCTGGTCGGTCAACTTATCAACTAACTCAATCTTTTCCTATTCGAAGTATGAAATTGAAATTGAATATTTTCGCTTGTACTGCCTCCAGAACTTTGGGATTGTAGCCAAGCAGAACAAAAATGTCAAAAACAAAAAGATTTACAATGCTTTCAGTCGTACCTGACCGACTCTACTTTCCACCAGATAGTATTCTATTGGTCTGAATTACTGACGGACACCTGTCGCATTATTGGGTCGGCCTGCCCAATCGTCTGCTTTTCACTGCTGCTGACCACTTCTACCGTTGACCGGTGGTCAAACAATCCTTCTGGCCATTTAATTTTTTCAGTCAACTAGCTCTGTTTTACTTTTTTTGTTCAATAAAAACGAACTTTAAACCATGTCGTCAGTTTCGCTTTTTCTGCTTAATCATCGACGCAAAACGGCTTCAACATATCGGCGTACTTGTGCTACAGCAGTTGGGACTGATGATCAAACACCTTGCCAAGATTCACCTCCAATGGAAGATGTTCGTGCAAATTCAAATTTGATTCTTGCTGACATGATCCGAGAGTTGGCAGCTTTGTGGAATCATGCTGACCAGCTTGTCAATGACTTTTACCTCCAACTGAAGCATCTTGATCAGCGTACTGATCAAGCTAAAAGTCGACTAGCTCATCTTAATCGTCGATGTCGGACTTTACAATTGCCGCCTACTGATGCAGGTTTGTGCACATGTTTGAAATGTTTGATTTTCTGTTGCATCTGCTATTCTTTTTCTGCTTTCCACTTTCTCTTTTGTAAAATATTTTAATAATACAAACTAAATATAGCTTTTTGAAATTGTTCTTTCTTTATTTAATTTAAAATTCGACATTTTTTTTCAAATTTAATTGTTAATGTTTTCTGATTATTGCTTTCCTTTAAACTAATTTTCAAATCGAAACCTTTGTGCAACTTGTTTTGAAAAGTTTAAAAATAGCTCAGTCATCTTTCTTTTTCAAAAATTTGCTAATTGGCAACATTTTAATGAAATTAAAAGTAAAAATAAACGGTCATTGTCATTATTATAAACTGGATTGTTCAAATGGAGAAATTTTATAATAAATGTTCAAAAATTTCATCTCATACATTTCTACAGTAATCAATTGTTCACTTTTGCAAACATATGCAATTTGGATTTGAAATGCAGATTCTATTTCATTGGATTATGAATTCTTTTTTAAATTTTGCACTCAAAGTTTTATTATTTAAGAGTTTAAACTAATTGTTCACCTTTTTACTTGTACTGTAGTTGATTCCCAAAAATAGATGTTGTATTTTGATCATTTTTTTACTTGCTATTTCAATAATATACCTGTTACTTTTGTTCAATGATTTTTGTTTTATGATAGATTTTTATTTCTCATAGCATTTTGAAATATTAATATAACTGTTTTGTCATTATATCTGCTAATAAGATCTACTTCTTTTTAAGCTAGTGCTGGTAGTTTGAGACGCTTTTTGAGCGTGCGCAATCACTACCAGTCAATGAAACTGGAAGATGATAGTAATGATGGGGAAACAATAAAAACGAATTACACAAATTTGTTTTTGCCTTCTACACGTCCTTGTTATTTGATTAAATTTCAACAAGAACTGAAAAAGGCCGAAATTGCTTGGAGTTGCATGTATACTAAAAAGCCAACACAAACTGCTTGCATACAAACTGATCCAGACGAAACATTTAGCAATGACGTGGGTTTTTCTGTGGTAAGTGAATTTTTTTCATTTATAGTCTTTGTTAATGTTTTAAAACCAATTTTATTTTTATTTATAATTTCCCTTTTAATCGGTTTTTGTAATAATGTCCACTGACCTCAAAACTGCATACAATTGGGTAGAGTAGCTTTGTTCATGCTTGACCGATGAAAGCCCGTCATATTGCTGCCGCTGGTCGAATGTGTGTCCATTGTGCATGACCAAATGCAGTTGTGAAGGCTGATTAGCCAGCGACCTTTTGCTTCCGCTTGTCTCAATCAGCTTGGCGGATTAGTCAGCTTGTATTATTCAATCGTTGACCGATAACAGAGCAAGCAGGTCAAGTCACGGTCGCCCTTACAAAGCTGAATATTGCCAAGAGAGTCAATTTACTCAGTCGGTTGCAAATTTACTAATATATAATTAATTTCTAACTTTCAAACATTTCAATTTAATATTTTGCTGTTTTAAACAAACATTTAATGCTTTACTACCATGCTAGCAATGTTAAATATTTTTATGAGCTATCTTATGCTTTCATATTCAAAAGTTACTACATGCCATTATGAAAATCACAATTTCTTCAACTAATTAATGATAATAATTTCTGAATGTGATACAGTAAATCTTGCATAGGATTTAAAATAACAAATTTGTTATTTTTTAGTGCAATAGATCAAAATTTTTCATGTTAATTTGAGCAACTGACAATTTGAGGAAAAGAACTGAAAAAATATAGTGATGTGCAGGGAAGGTTATTTATCAAAAACAATTTATTGATTTGCTACCGTCTTTTATCATTTTGTTAATTACGGGCATTAGAAAATTAAATATTAAACATTGTCCATCTAGCACTGTCAATTTGAATTATAATCTTTCTTTAAGAGACGTATGTCTCAAATTAAACAGTTACGGTGACTTTCTGTAATGTAAATTATAACCTCTTGACGCTCCTTTGTTTTAAGCTATCGAATGTAAAGCAGTAATTCATATATGCAGCAATGAAATGAATAATTAAACACTTACATTTAAAAATTTTAGGACTTTTGTCGACCTCGTGATCGCCGTAAATCATCCTTTAGTGCTGATCCGCCTCTTCCTACACCAGAGCAGCAAGCTCAGCAACTGGTAGCTTTGTGCAAACCCATCACTTTAGAAATCAACGCCAACGGTCGAGCTTGTCCAGCTGGAAATAATGTGAACAACAATCAGCATAAAGTATCAGTATTTTCTGAGAAAAGCACCTTCGGTCGTGCTTCACAGGCAACAGGTTTATCCAGACTTCGTCTTCGTTCTGCGGATGGATTTTCCATCAATATACAATCAAATGATAATGACGACACATATACCGGTGCAGTACAGCAGACGGTCGATTTATTTGAATGCTCGGCTGCAAAAGAATATCTATATGATTTTGCTCCATTCTATCGACGGCGAACTGAACGGCTTGGAGGCATGAAGCAGTTTTTGTCGCTTCGTCGTCCGAAAAAAATTCATGCATTGCATTCAACAGAAAAAAGCGCTAATAATAGCACAGATGAATATAAATCTAAACCATCCGACCGTATAAAGACACATTTTGACATTGCCAGCATCAGCAAATTTTTTAAGCGTTCTTTCAGCTTTCGAAATACTCCTTCGAAGCCAGCTGTTTGTGTAGACAAACCAATAGCTGCATGTCAATCTAAGACAATAGCAAATGGCACTGAAAATTCCCTAGAAACTATTGAAGAATCACAAGAAAGCAGTCGACAAATATGGTTAGGCAAGCCGAAGACCAGTTTACCAATTTCTACAAGTTCTCAGGTGATGAACTTGGCAACTTTGTTGAGACGCAGCTCTCGAAAAGTGAAGCCCCAGGAGTCTGCTGAAAGAAATCAAACAGCGCCAAGTTCCCGCAGTTCAAAAGATTCTGCATATATGAGTGGAGGTGAACGCAAGGCTCGTGTTGTATCTTTCTTATCTGCTGAATCCAATACTTCCTTGGAAGTGAGCGATAAGTAAGTAGTATACTTTTTTAACAGTTTTTTTATCATGTTTATTTGTAAATATTTTAGGAAACATGCATCTACTTATCGAGTTGGTTTCAAACTGAACTACCCAGAAGAATGCAAGCTCAACATAATTTCTAATAATAACTCCTTAATTTCAAATTCTAATATTCAGACACAGCATCTTATTGATCTGCAGCGTTCAGAGCATACTAGCCAATGGGTTCCTGGATCACCATCAGTGAATTCTAACTGTTCAGCGATTGATTCAAACTATTCGTGTGATCACGAGGGTTACTTCACTTCCATGCATCATGACAGTGGTTTGCCACTACCATCTTACAACTGTGAAACCGTAACAGATGCGGGTCGAGGCCGGTCTTTTAGTACTCACAGCTCAGCTAGCACTCTAGCAGATGGAGCACATCTGTCACAATCAGAATCTTCCAGTGCAACTACACCTCCAGCTTCTTCTTTTTTTCCTCGCGTTTCTATTCACTCATCACCTTGCATGCAAACCAGAACTACTGCACCGCAGTATATACCACATTCCATATATGTTAATTCCTGTCCAAAAGTTTTATCAACAGAACATCAGCCATTTTGTTCTGAAAATCCATATGTATTTGGGCCGCATGCGACCATGAATTTCAATAATTTGCATTCACAAATGCAGCCAAACCGTGTTGTACCTTTTATGCAATGTTCTGGATGTCGACCGTTGAATTCTTTGTCACCAGCCAGATATGTACACTTGCCTTCACCACTAGAAGCGAACCGTATTCCAGAGCCAACTAATTTTTACTACGTTCAGCGTAATCATTGTCCCTTAAAAGTAGCAAACGGTTATCAACAGTTTAATGATGCTGCTAGTTTACAATCGGCTGTAAAAAATGGAGAAGCATGGGGAATGCCCTGCTCTCAAGTTTTCTCTTGCGCACAAGCGCAAGATAATTATGGCATGTACAGGCCTGTAGAAAGCAGAACAGAAAGTTCAGCTACCTGCTGTTCAAATAGTCAAATACCTGAAGATGATAAAATGGATCCGTTTGACCGTTGGTTGGTAGCAAAATTTTGCGTCGAACAACAAGAAGCTAAACTAAAAGAAGCAAAGTTAGCTGAGAGAGCAAAACTTGCTGCATGGACATGTCAAAAAGCTAAGAAAACAAATGGTGTGTGTTTAGAAGATACCTATAAAAACTGCAAAATCGATGTCACACGGCCTTCTAAATTATCAAAAGAAATAAGATTTTGCAAATAATACCCAATGATGCAACTGTTTTCATATATACGGAAATGTTTGACGTGCCTTTTACAAAATAAAACACTCCTACTGATCCAATTTTATGGAATAAAAACTGCATAGTCAATTATTTTATATTTTAAAAATAACTTTCAAGCACAGCACGAAATAATAGAGCAAATGTCAAAACTATCTTGTCTTACATTTTGTTTGTAAAATGCAACTTCTTATTTTCTATCCCGTATTTCTTTAATGCAGAATGTGAACAATGAATTAAAGTATCTTAATTTATTTTTGAAACTTCGGGTCAGAAATAGTGCATTATGCAGATATCTTTATCTAAATATTTATTAATAGCGATGTATTGAGGAGAAGCGGTAGTGCGTTCTGCTGGCTATATATGCACATGTGTAAATCAATTTTTCTTTGTATTTAGGTAAACTAATTTTAAAAACACTAAAATCATTTTATAAGTATGAATAAAAAGAAATAAAGTGTTTCTTAAATATTTAATATATTGTACTTTATTTTCTGTCATACTGTACTTTTACTGAATAACAATGTATTGCTTATCTTTAAATAATTTCGATAATTTAATGAATATCTTTATATTTTAAATTTAGATATTATAAGCTATTGCAGTTTTATTTTACACATTATTATGTATTTTCTTTTTTTTCCATCAAATTAGTATAATGCATTATATGTGCTTCTTTGCGTGCATTTCTATAAATTATTAATTTGCAACTGCATTTCTTTAATTATTCATAATGATAACTATAACAAGAATTATTATTTTAACTTTAGCTGATGACCTTACTCTGTATCTATTTATTTTTTGATTTCTTTGAATTTGCAAGAAAGTTTTGTTTGAGCTTTACTTATTGCTTCTTTATTTACTTGAACCGACTGAAATGATGATGTGTTGTGTAGTAATTTTGTCTATTTTTTAGCTTAAATTGTAGAAATGCGTCCGTGGGGAAGAATGGCCAAAATATATGGCATGTATCAGTTTTCTTTGAGCCCGTTTGAGCAAAAAGCGTTTGGTGGATATGGGAAAGAAATACGAAACCTTGGTAGTAAGGCTTTTGAATATTGGTGGGCACTTTTAGCAATACCAGCTTTGTATTATCTTCGTGATTATGGTATGAAACAGGAAGAAAAGCGTTTACGTAAAAATCCAGCTGATTTTGTGAATGACGAATAATGCGAGACTGTTTGTATTTTTAAAGTACATTTTTATGCTGATGAAATGATTAGAATGTTTTTGCCATAACTTAGAATTAAATGCTTTGGAATGAAAGCGTCTGCAAATTCATTTTCGACAGAAGTTTTATTTTATTGATTGTTAGGACTTGTTCCAGTTAATCAAATAACTATGTCTTTAACATTTCAGAGTTAACTGTAAACTTTGTGCAACTGTGTTACATAGTTCATTATGAAATAAGCATTTTGCAACACGAGATATAATGATAAATAAACAATTTTAGAAATCTGCATACTGTAAAAGAACTTTTTGCGCTGATTAGAAATTTAGATGCATTCAAAATTTCATATGTGCTTTAAATCACTGAAAAGTACATCTAAACGCTATGATATTGTAGCGTTAATTTGTTTTCTCTCGTTTTTCATGGATAATGGATATTACTTTGTTAATAATCTATGCAGATTTTTGTGATCAAAGTGAACAATAAAATGCTATAAGCCTTGATATATGTAAGAGGAGTTTCCATATCAGTTGGGTACATCTGTTCGTAAAGTTTGAAATTTTTCTGGTCGTCTATTTTAGGTGTTAGTTCTTATTTCTTTTTTAGATTTAATAACAAGATTTCCCAAATTCGCAACCATTTCTAGTTGTTGGTTTTGTTAAAAATAATCACGTCATGTACTGTTCACGATCATTTCAGCGTAAACCTGGACATCATATGCTATTTCTTATTTGAGATATTGCATTTTTAGCTTAGTAAATGCATTTTGCGCGTATCTTTATATAAGTTTATTCATCATATAATAATATGGCGCATTTTTTCAATTTTCCAATTTGCTTATTTTTATTTACGTTTGCTTACTTTTGATATTTTCGAACTGTATTGTTTGGTAAATTATTTACTTATTTCAGCATATATAATAAATTTTTAAAGTTTCAATATTCAATACAATTCTTAATAAATCGGTAACTATGCTGCAGTTTGTACATTCAGCGAAATCGACCTTTTAATCTACTGTATGTTTTTGCATAATCAAGTTCAACTTGACTACAAACTTTTCTATAATGCTGAATTTGAATTTTCTGCTTTTATGTTTGCATCAACTGATAGTGTTTGCAATTGTTGTATTAATCTACATTTTTGGCATCTACGTATCACAAATAAAAGGTTATTCTTTATCAAGAATTGATTTGTCTGTCTTTGTCAACTGGACGTCACTTATGACCCATCGTTTATTGAAAAAAACATTTTTATTTTAAAAAATATATTAACTAATATATTTCATTTTTAAGATTTGTGAAATCATGCGTCAGGTCTTTCTTTCATCGTGTAATTTAACGCTACATGTTGTGGTTCGCCGGTTGTGCACGAACGCGAATGTTAAATGGAATTCTCATAAAGTGCGACAAACGTTTATAAATTATTTCAAAAAATGGAATCACGTTGTTGTGGAATCCTCGTCTGTGATTGCACCAAAACAGTCCGGTATGCTTTTCACAAGTGCCGGAGTTGTTCAATTCAAGCCAATAATTTCTAATTTAAATGTGCCTGTTCAACAAAGCCGACCAATGGACTCTCTCGGTTTGGCAGTCAGTTGCCAAAAATGTGCTCGAGTGAACGATTTGAATTTAGTTGGGAAAGATCGAACTCATCATACATTTTTCGAAATGCTCGGAAATTGGTCCTTCAACGGCACAATGTCTAAACAAACTGTCTGTACTCACGCTTGGCAGTTGCTAACCAAAATTTACTGCATTGATGAGCAACGTTTGCACGTCACTTATTTCGGAGGCGACAAACAATTAGGATTGGATGCTGATCAAGAATGCAAACAAATCTGGCTTGATGTTGTTGGTGTGCAACAGTGCCGTTTGCTTGTAGGCAATGCAAAGGAAAACTTTTGGTCCATTGGTGAGACGGGTCCTTGTGGACCATGTACCGAAATACATGTCCAATTACCCGATGGAACCCTGTCAGAACTGTGGAATGTGGTCTTCATGGAATATTACAAACATGAAGATGGTTCCTTGCAGAAACTCTCAGCCACTCATGTCGATACTGGTATGGGTTTGGAACGGCTTTGTGCCATTTTACAAAATGAAGATTCAGCATATGGCACCGATCTGTTCAAAGTGTGTTTAGGGAAATAACTTCGTATATGTTTATTGTTATTTTTTATTTTCATTTCAGCCACTGATTGATAGTTGCCAAAAGCTGACTGGTTCACCTCCGTACGAAGGTAGATTTGGTGTCGACGACGTGACTGGCTTGGATAGCAGTCATCGAATCATCGTCGACCATGCCAGGATGTGCACATTCGCCATCGCAGACGGTCTGAAGCCAGGTCATCAGGAAGCTGGTCATGTGTTGAGGAAAATCATACGTCGAGCCTTATACCATGTATCGTTGCTCGGTGAACCACGATCAGGGGTGTTTCCGAATCTGTGTAGTGCCGTGGTCGACTTGTACGCCGACACGTATCCACAGCTGCAGAGCAGTCGACGCTTGGTTGATCAAGTTCTCGTCGAAGAGGAGAAACGATTTTCAGGAACACTGACAAAAGCTAAAGCTCGGTTCGATCGTATGCAGGAACCAATTGATCCAGAGGTGATGTTTTTATTTTATAATACGTACGGCTTGCCGATGGAGATGGTCCAGAATCTGGCTGAACGTAGAGGTGTACCATTCGATCTACAGGAGTTCGAACAGCGTCTACAGGAACAACGTCGACGGTCGTTGACAAATAAGCAAAAGCAACAACTTCGAGTCGCTTTGCAACAACTCGAGCTTCCTTCCAACACCGACGACACGTTAAAACACAGCACCATGGAAACGCAGACAGAGGATGGCTCGGTTGCCTACCAGACCGCCTGTTGTGAAGGAAGGGTGTTGGCCATATTGCGAAGCCAGACGCCTGTCACGGAAGTTACCAGCGATGACCAAGTTCAGTGTTCTGTAATTTTGGACAAAACGTCATTCTACGCTACTGATGATGGTCAAACTGGTGACAGAGGTATACTACGATGGCGAGAGGGTGAATTTCTCGTTGACAGCACTACCTCTTTGGAACATGTTGTTCTACATCATGGTCGTGTATTGTGTGGAAAATTAATAGCCGGTCAAACGAGTGTACACTGTTTAGTGGACGTGAACTCTCGAACCGCATGCATGCAACAACACACCGCCTTACATTTGATTTTGGGCATTTTACGACAACATTTGAACATCTCGACTGAACAGCCGTTGACAGGCATGATCAATCGCCAGAGCGCTTGGATTCAATTTTATTCACTGCAGTCAGTACAATCGAAAAATTACCTTTTACAGTTGATCGACAAGCATGCTAATATGCTGATTGAACAAAACTGTCCAGTTATTACCCAAATAATGAACTTGGAGAATGCTAAACTGCTATTGAAAGACGATTTTCCACGAGTGATCGATTCCAAAACGAAAACTATACGTTTAGTTACACTTGACATTAAACCACATCCAATTCACCAGCTTTGCCGTGCAGGCATGCACGTATCCACTCTTGGGAAATTGTATCACATTTCTCCAATTTCATTGGCAGAAGGTAGAAGTATTCATAAACATTATAACTGCTATCGACTTAAGTATACTATTGGCAAGAAATTGTTCACTAAGTAACAATTATGATATTTCTGAATGTTTGCAAGATTACAGTAAACGAAGGATATTCAAGTTTAACGTTGCAAGATTCTGCCAAAATCGGCTTATTGTTTATCATGACTTTATTTGGAAAGTGTAACGCAACATCGGGCAATGCTCTCTCAATCACAGCACGAAACGTTCCTTGGCAATTACGCTCGCTATTTGTGGCGTCTGCGCAGGGTCGCATGCAAATTTTTGATGTTGCACGCGTAAGCAAATTTCCTTGTTTGCGCGTCGGCCTTTGCAATATTATTCAAGAAATGCTGATGGGCTTGCTCAAGAATAACATTTTATGCAATCCATGTAATAAATGAATAGAAAAAATAAAACAATAAATTAATGAAATTCAAATAACTTGGTTGTATAATTTTGCAAGCAATGAAACTTATTAAATCTGTTTTATAATAATCCAGAAACAAACATAAACATTGGAATCATATAAGAAGAATATGAAAAAACATAAATGATCAGCAATTAAACCATTGATAAATTACAAAATTTTTGAAGTCAGTGATTCATTTGCAAAATCATAAATTATAATTGTGCAACATTGATTGCAATACATTTTCAAAATATTGCAACTATGGCAATTGCAATAATTAATCAAATAAATTTCTGATTAAATCTCTAATATTAGTACAGATAATTTTTGTACGCTGTTCTTTTTTTAAACTTTTTAAAAATACTGTAGTGCATTTGTAAATTGTTGTTTCGCATTCCAAGGTGGTGGTACTTTAAATGATCAGTTTGATTTATTTTACTATTCATTGTGCGTTTGCATTAAAGCATCGTTTCATAGACAAAACCTTTTGCAATTTCTCGTGTTTTGCAATATCGGTTAGGTTTGCATTGTTCTTGGCATTGAATCATAAAGTTCATGATTGATTAACTGGTTATTTTTGTAGACTTGTATATAAATTTTTAAAATAAATGCACAATTAAAAATATGCAAAAGTCAAAAAACATCTGTAATTTTTTGGACATTTTCTGATTTTCTTGTCTTGCAAACATATTGCAAAAGCAGTAAGATTTAAATATAATAAAGACGGAATAGCAATTTTTTTTGGTAATTTAATTTAAAACTGATTGTGAATTTTAATGAAATTTGCTTTGACATTGTTCTCATTTTTTAATTCATAAGTAAATTTTACAAAAAATGCAAGTTCAATTGTACCTACCTGCTACAGTGAACTGTCAACAAGTGGGTTAGTGTTGACCTTTTTGTTCAGTGATTCGCTTGTTTTTCTGCTTAGTGTTTTTGAATCGACTTTTCGCAGGTTCACAGTTTCAATTGATATTAAATGATATTTATTTTTATACTCATTATTTCAGAGAGCGTGATTATTATTTTATTGCAACTTATGTGCAACCTAAGAGTTGTAGCAATTCATTTTCAAAAACGCTTTTTTATTTCAGATTCAGCTGTAATTTTCAGTGTGAAATTCTAGATATATATATATATATATATATATTATGTGTGTGTGTGCTTATTTATTTATTTAATATGCAATAACTTTTTGTTTAAATGCTTGGCTTGCAACTTTTTCAGTTTTTTTTTTAGATGAGTCGATCATTGCTTCTTTCCATTGCCTTAATTACATTGTTACTTTTTTCCATTGTGACGATCGTCCGTGATATGGGACTGATGATACCAAACATCGAAGAGTTGAATTGGAGACATCATGTTGAAGCAATTCCTTTTATAATTTTTGCGAAAGCGAAAAAAATTTATTTTCGCATCATAAAAGGATTTCAGCCTTTAACAACTGAACAAAAGGAAATGCTTTTCAAAGAATCAGAATGGATTATATACAAAGAAATCTATGGTAAGTAATTCATATATTTGTTTTCAAGAATTGCATATTTTTTCAGTTTATTTTTGCATTAAAATGAGGTAATTGATATTTAACTGTAGTGTATACATCAATGTGACACCATTTTGTTAATGTTTTGTAATTTTTTGTTTGAATTACGCAGTTTTCTTATATTTTCCATCAGTTAAACAATATTTTATTTAATTGCAACTTTTCTCAAATGCTGCATTGATCACTGAATAAATTGCATTAAGATTTAATCCTTCTTTTACAGTATCATGATATTGATGATCACGTTGATTTGTTAAAATCTTAATTTAATTGTTTGATGTCTTATATAAATTTAACTGTTATATTTTTTAATTTTAATTTTTTATATTTATATTTTGATAAGTGTGATCATGTGCATTTAAAAGTGTCGTATTTTGTCATGTTTATGCTTATTGCTTACTGTATGCTGTTGTTAATATATCATTGTCTTTATAAATAAAAGCACTCGCACACGCATATGTATATCAGTAGATGAATAGTTTGTATTAAAAATTAAGTTGATAAATAATGTCAGCAATAGAAGATTAACACACTGAACAATTGTGTAGAAGGAAGAGTGTTTTGTGTTTTTGAATCGAAAATGCAGCATTGAGTGACTTTTCAGAAAAAAATTATGCGAATCAATCAGAAGAGGATTATCGTCGGGAAGTTTTTTATGCGAACCGTTTGAAGGTGATTCGCCACAACGAGCAGTTCGATAATGGGGCAAAAAGTTATTCTATGAAGCTGAACAAATATTCAGATTTGGTATGTTGTTGGTTGTTTAAAGTTGCAATCAATTTGAAAGCAATTTCCAATTTTTATGTTTTTTTTCAGACTCATGAAGAATTTGTTCAGTTAATGAACGGTTTCAAAATTGCTAGCAAAGGTGATTACAAACCGTCTTCAGTTTTGAAACCTTCACTACTTACCGGTGAGCTGCCTTTGAACGTTGATTGGCGCAAGGAAGGTTTGGTTACTCCGGTGAAGGATCAGGTAACCTTTTAAAAAATTAAGAAATTATTTCAAAAAGAGTTATGCAATTTTTTTTTATCAAGGGTCATTGTGGTTCTTGCTGGGCTTTCAGTGCGGTAAGCAGCAATGCTTTTTGCATCATGTTCATTTGCACGGTTTATGACAAGTTTTCTTATTCACTTTGTAGACGGGTGCTTTGGAAGGCCAGCATATGCGGAAAACGGGAAAATTGGTGTCATTGTCTGAGCAAAATTTGATCGACTGTAGTCGAAAGTATGGCAATATGGGTTGTAATGGAGGTTTGATGGACAACGCTTTTGAGTACATCAAAGAAAATCACGGCATCGACACTGAAGAATCATATCCTTACGAAGCAGTTGTACGCATGCTTGTTCATTGAGGAACAGTGATGTGTGTCAGTTTTGTTTTTAATTTATGGTTTTTTACATGTTTATAGGAAAAGAAATGTCGTTTCAAAAATTCCACAATCGGTGCAACAGATAAGGGATTCTTCGACGTTGAGCCTGGCAATGAAACGTACCTGATGCACATTGTTGCCACGATCGGGCCGTTGTCTGTGGCTATTGACGCTTCTCACGAAAGTTTTCAGTTTTACGCTTCCGGTATGTTGGTGATCAACATTTTAATATACTGTAGAAGAGAGATGTTGACAAATTTTAGGGGTTTACTTTGAGCCAGCTTGCAGTTCAAAATCTCTTGACCATGGGGTTCTGGTGGTTGGATATGGTACATTGAAAGGACAGGATTATTGGCTTGTCAAAAACAGGTAATTATAATATTTGGTGTGTGTGTGTGTGTGTGTGTGTGTGTGTGTGTGTGATTTTTATTTTTAATGAATTCTTCTTTTTTTTTCATTTCAGCTGGGGTACATCTTGGGGTAACGATGGTTACATTTTCATGGCTCGCAACAAGCGCAACCACTGTGGCATTGCTTCATCTGCTAGTTATCCGATTATATGATTGTTGAAAAAGTGACCGTAGTGCCTTTTTCGAATTAGATTGCCACAGTTTGTTGCTTTGATCAAAGAAAGCATTGAAATTTGCACAGTTCTTTTATATTTGGCCATAGTATTTTGCAGGGATTATTTTTTTTTTAATATTAAAGTGGTATTATTTATTCATTGTTGTTCTATTTTGATGATGAAATGACGTTGCATTTGACGATTGAATGCTTTTTTGTTTTCTTGAATTTCAGAAACATAATGTTTTAATTTAAATAATATCATCAACGTTCACTTACTGTTGGTTTCCATTTTTATCGGTATAAATGAATACAGCTTGTCGTTTCTGAACACTTTGGGTAACATATATATATATAAATATAAATGTAGTGAAATAGCTTTACATTTTTATTGCATATTATTTGTGCTTTAAAACGTCGGTTCTGTGATTTAAGCTCAAGTCCTAACAGAGTTGAAAATTTGAATATTGAAAATGATCGATCACAAATTGCAGAAATGCAAGTTTGAAATTTGAAGTACTGCCGAATTGGAATTTGTCTTCAATGTCTAGCACGTGGAGAGAGAGCAAATTGAAACCATTGCCAGCATGGAATGCTTCAGAAATTGTAATATTTATTTACTTTATAAATGTTGCATATTTTTGTTGTTGATTGATTAATTTTCATCTAATCTACTTGTAGAAAGTGAAAGATGAATGTAAAAGAGAATGTAAATTGCCAAAGAAGACTGTAATGAAAATTTGTTCTTTTCAATTTTGTTGTTTGATTGTTCATTTTACGCACAGTGTTGTGCTAAAGAAAAGGTGAAGCAGGGTAATTTTTTGGACTCGACGGCGCCAATTAAAACTGAAACCAAGTCCGCGAAAGTGAATGCAAACAAAAAGCCCAATCGAACGGTTATCAAAAAGGTAGTGGTGAAAAAATAAATTTGCATACAAGCTGCAAATGTTTGTTCATTTTCAACTGGATTTTTCAGGCGATAATCCAACAACGGCAGATTAATGCCAACAGTGAACAAGACAACAACGAAACATTGAACAATAATAATAGTACTAGTACGGCAGTTGAAAAGAATGCAAAAATTCTACAGTAAACCCAGGATTTTGTTTTTCAGTTATAGTATTAATGATTTGAATGAATTTATCGTAGACTTATCGACAATGCAGCGGACGAGAAGTTGTTTTGTGCAATAGAAAATTTGATTATTGAATTGAAACGTTTACAAGATCGCGTTTATCAAACCAACCCAACTATGGTAGATGAATCATCATTTGGATCAGATTATTTATTTATTTATTTATTGTCTGCACTTCAGGCTTTGCAAAAGCGACGTGTGGTGTTGGGTTTGCGTGAGGTTGAAGCGCACATTAGGCGAGATAAAATCAAAATGGTCATTTTTGCCATGGATCTCGAAGGTGAATCGATCTGAATATTCAAATTGTTGATGTTGTCATTATGGTTGCTGCTTATTTGAAATATGCAATCAGATTATTTCACTTTTCCAGACGGTACTTATCAGTATGTTTCCAATGTGATAGCCAAATGTCGACAAGCTTGCATTCCGTATGTGTTCGGGTTGAATCGTAAGCATTTGGCGAAAATTTGCATGAAACGAGCAACGGTAGCTGTTGTGGGCATTTTGGATCATCAGGGTGCAACGGTTTGTTTGCATACTGTATTTGATTTGCAAATTTTATATTTTTAATTATCCAATTTTGCCATTGAAGCAGCAGTTCAATGAATTGAAAGAAATGATTGCTGAGCTTCGAAAAAGTCAGATGAACAATGCTGTCATCGATTCTATTGCTTTAATGAGTGTTGCCGATGAGCATGTAAAAAATAGAAACAACTGAAAAGAGGAAGATCATAAAAGCTTATTATTATTCATTTGTTTAGTATAATTTTTTTAAAAATCTTTTACAATCGAATGAAATTGAAATTTGATTTAATGCGAAATTAAAAAAAAAGAAAAAATAAAGTTATCCTTCTTCTTTTGTGTGTGTTGTGGCTGTTCATTTTTCAAAGTGCGTGTTTTGAATTTCAACTTGACTTGATCATTAGTTTTCGGTTTCTTTTTTCTTGCATTTTTTCGAAAATAATGATCATCAATGACAATGATTGATGATCTGTCTGGAAAATTTGAATTCAACTTTTGAAAGATAATTTGTCGGATTGCAGTAAAAAAAGAAAAATTAATTTTTTTTCCACAATAATAATTATTACTTTTTTATTTTAATTTGAAATATTAAATTACTTATTCTGAAATAGTTTAATTGCTTTGATTGACGGATTTTAAAAATTAATAATAATAATGCTCGAATAAAAGCTCAGATTAGTTGTTTGAAGAAAAACACAGCAGTATGATAATTATTTTAATTAAAAATGAAAATTATACAAATTACTTTGATTCATGAATTAACTCTGATCATTTGCTTTATAACAAAAAAAAGAAAAGAAAAAAAATTAATTTTCATATATGCATCATAATTCTGAGTCATTGAAATGGGCAAAGTAAAAAAATGAAAAATTTGAATTTACACATAATGATGTTCATACGCAATATAGATTTGGCGGGTAATTTTTTTTTTTTATTTTTTCGCACAGACTTTGACAATTTTGCACACGTACGTTATTAATTAATTAAAATTAATAAATGCTAAACCAATAATTAATGCTGATCAGTTGAAAATATTACTATCACTTTTGAATAGTATTACTGTAAATTTTTTCAACAGGAGGCTGTTGTACAAAAGTTTTTTTTTCATTTTCACCGACCTACATTTCGTTTGAAAAAGGTAAGCAGCAATATTTTTGAAAAAATTAAGTTTTTTTAAAATATTATTTTAACATTGAAATATTTTCATAATTTTGAAATCTATTCAGAGTTGTTTATCAAAAAAATTTTTTATTTTTATTTTTTGTTTTTCGTATATTATATTAGACTTTGTGCACGAGCGTGTGTACATGATTTTTGACGGTAGACAATAATTTTTGTTTGAAAATTTTGTCCTTCATTGAACTTCATAAATGTGATTTATTAATTTAGTTTTAAAAATAGAAAAACATCTGAAAAATATATTATTTTTTGATTATTGAGTGTAATTTCAACGGCGATCAGCGCATCATCAGCGATCAGCGTTGTCATCAAACAATTGTAACTATTTGAACAGCATACTATTTGTAAGTTTGATGTTGAAATTTTTGTCATATTTTGCCTTTTGCAAATTATATTAGAAAGAATATTTTAAAAATCAATAATGAAAATGATAAAAAATAAATTTTTCACTTAACGTGGTATCGTTGTATCGTTATTAATTTGTTCATTATTAATAATTTTCCATCAATTAGTGAAGTTTGAAATTGAATTTGATCTTCTAATCAAACGTGTATTTTCTTTCTTTTTTTTTTAATTTTTAACTCCATCTCATCATTTATCCCCTTTTGCCTGTTGTCTAATGCTATTTTGAAATAGGATGACAGTTTTTATTTATTATCCCCTCCAATCGATCACGCTAATCACGTGCAATATTCAACTTCATATATATATATATATATATATATATATTTCTATGTATATATGCTTATTTGATGATGCTTTTGTTTTTGCTTTGATTTTAATTATCTTTTTTTTTAAAATTATTGCTATTCTTTAACATTTTTTTGGGGTAACACATTGATTGATCTGTCCAGTTGTCCCAGAAATGGTTTCTCTGTTGAAAGCAGCGTTGCGTGAAAAGTTGTTTTTAGTGAACAATAATTTTGTGAAAAAATTTTCAGCTTTGAGAAATTTGAAAATAATTTTGTTTTATTCAAAAGAAAAATTTATAATTTATCAGAATTGAGTGAGAAAAAATGAACATTTTTGTTTTTGTTTGTTTGTTTGTTTGTTTGTTATGCTTTTTATTTTTTTCAATTTTCTCAAGGACAACAACGTCTGCTTAAGGTTAGCCTATTTCCATCACAAAGTTGAAAGCGTTATCTTGGAAATAAAAAGTTTTTTTCAGTTGATTTTTTTATTTAAATTATTCTTTTTTTGAAATTGATTATTGATTTAAAATTTAATTTGAGAGAGAGAGAGAGAAAAAAAAAGGACGAATTTGTGAGGTCTGCTTGTTCCTTGTTTGCTTACTTGGGCAACTTAGTGTTGAACAATTTTATACAATAGCATCAGCTTGATGCTTTGAGGATATTTTTATCCAAGACATTAAACAACAACGACAAAAAATATAAATTATAAATTTATCATCAAGATCTTCCGTTGCTTCATTATTTTTTTTTTGGTTTTTCAAAAACAACAGATGATTGATGAGGCCTGGCAAAAGCACGGCCTGCTTGCTTCACCTACAAACTGCACATAATGATGATGCTGATGATGCTGATGATGATGATGATGGCTCAGTCGAAATTGCAGCCATAACACAAACTGCAATTTGTGAACAAAATCAGTTTAAATGAATTTACAAGTTTTTATTTATTTTTTTATGTGTGTATATTTGTATAATTAATTTATTCAATTATTTTGATTTTCATGCTATTTTCAACAGATCAAATGAGAGGAGATTTGATGCTTCGCATATGAGACAGGTGCTTGTTCTGTTAGCGGCCACTTTTTAGCAAATTTTTCAGTTCTTTTTCTCCTATTGGTTCTTGTTTTTCTTGAACGTGGTGGGATTGGCTGCGCTGGCAAAAATATCCGTCAAAACACGCATCCTATTTATACATATATATAAGTATATACTTAGTATTATATAAGTATATATATATATATATATATATATATATATATATGTATATATATGCACATGTACATTTGTAATTGAAAAACTGAACTTTGCTCCTGTTTTTGCGTAGACATTGCACTTGATTGACAACGCCCATAATTTTTTTTATTATTTTCAAAAGTTCTCTGTCTCTTTTTTTAGTTGAACTGAAATTTTTTTTCTACGACTATCCACATCATTGAACAGAACAATGGCCATGCTATTCTCAACCTTCATATTCATCTTTCCATTCATCACTTTGCATGTTACTGGTAAGTAGAGATGATTTTTATTTTATTCAATATTATGCAAAAGTTTTAATAATTTGTTTTCTTGGAAATTACAAAACTATGATTTATTGATATTATGATTATTGTTATTTATGTTTATCGATTGAACTTGTACAAGCCAAATCAACACTTTGTTGAAAAAAATAATTTTCAATTTATTAATGGTAATTGAAATATTTTTTTTCAAGTAAAGAAACTTATTCTCATATATATATATATAACTTTTATCACTGATGACAGATGTAGTGATAAATTTTTGCAAAAATGTCAAAAGTAATATAATAATCGTTGTTTGTGTTGGCTTATTTTTAGTAAAAATGGCACTTTTGTGCAAAGGTGCACTTTTACCATAGCAATAAATCACGTGCTTGTTTTGCAAATTGATCTTTCTCATCATCATCATCACCATCACCATAAGCTTTGGTTTTTCTTGTTCATTTTCTCACAGATTAAAGCTGTGTTTGATTCTGTTTTTGATAAAATTCATAAATCATACATAGATGAGAAATTGATGGGAAAAAAATTTTATTTTATTTTATTTTATTTTATTTATTTTTCCATTTCAATAGTTTCTTTGAATTTTGAAAATTGACACAAAAACTGACGGATGCTATCTGTTGAATTGCGTTTGGCTTCTCCCACAAGTGAACAGAGAGAAATTTTTTTTTTCAGTTTACCAACTGATTTTCGTTGTTGCAATTATTTATTTTTTCTTTTTTTTTTGAAAATTGCATGTTGAAAAAGTGAAACTCTAAAGAAAATCAATGAAATATTTCTTTGGCAAAATGAATAGAAAATAAATTTGCATATTTTAATAATGCGGAAATGTTGAAATCAAGATTGAAATGCTTTTTTGTTTGCAGTTTTAAAAGTAGGCAAAAAATTTGCTTTGTAATTATTCTTTTTCTTGTTATTGCTGTTATTGCTTATTCAAAAATATCCTTGGCATAGTTTTAATTGTTAATTTTTCTTCTTTCTCCAAACAACCAACCTTCAATAATTCTTCTCGTTCACCTGCTTTATTTTTTTAGAATATATTTTTGTTTTTATTGTTATTTTTTTCTACAGCTAATTAAATTTATGACCAATCATTATTGAACGAAATTTAAATTAAAATGAAAATTTCAAAATCGAAGCTGATTATCAATTTTGTATTTGACATTTGGTAAAGCTTGTGTATTAGTTTTTCTTTTCTTTTCTTTTCTTTTTTTTTTGAAGAAGAGCATTGAGAAGCCTGAATTTATTCTTCTAAATATTTTTTTTAATTTTCAATTATCTCATATGCACTACTTTTTATAGTAATGTTAATTTTATTTATTGTTCCGCTGAAGAAAGCTTGAAATAGGAAGGTTTAAGCCTGTCTGGTAAAGCATTAGCTTCTGCTGATGTTGGTTGTCTTTTTCATTCCACTACCCAAATGTCAGATGTTTTGCAATCAATATTGTTCTGCAAAGAAAATCCAATATATAATTATTTGACGATGAGCTTCAGCTTTGGAACACTTGACATCACCTATATGCAGATGTGAATGAGCTGCTTCCGTGCTTTTGTTTTGTTTTTTTGCTTTCCTCATTATTTATTTGAAAATTTTTGATAACTAACTGACTTGTCCGATAATCTAATATGCAATTAATGCAAAGCAAACTTTTCTTTTCATTAGCACATTTTCACTGGTTCAATTGGTACAAATCCATCCATCCATTCAATTTGATCTTCTTCTAGTAAAAGTAATTTTTTAAATTTGCTTTTATTTTTCTTCTTCTAATTATTTCATTAACAAGCAACGAGTAATAATAATAATTGCCATAACAACATAAATATACATATGTTATGATTTTCTTTTTTGAATTGAATTAATTGAACCAGTTGTACAATTGTAATACACGTTTTATTTTTCACCACAAATATCAAATTTACAAACAGTTGATTTGCATAAAGATCTCCGATGTTATTGGAAAATTTTGAATATTTCTCATATTTTCTCATTTCAAAATCAACAATTAATGATCATCACTTGTGCAGGATATTATTTATTATTTTTTTTTCAGCTGCAGAAACTTCACTTCCGGTTGTTGATCGCTTGTAAATTTTGAGCATCTGCTTTTGAATTTTTTTTCTCTTTCTTTCTTTTTCATTTTAAAGCTTAAAAATTTTATTTCAAATTTCTCCACTTCTGAGACGTTTCCGTTTCCGCTGCTTTCACATCTTTTTTGCAATATTGAATTAGTGTTGTGCATTTTTGAAGTTGATTTTAATTTTCAATTATTCCACGATCAAGGCAGGAAGTTTTGACCAGGAGAAGTTGTTTGAAGGGGAAGAAAAAAAAATTTTCTTTTTTACTATTGATTTCCAGTTGTAGAGTTTTCTTTTTTTTATATATGTCAGTTGAGAGGTAATGAAAGAGCGAAAAAAAATTCAAAGTGATATTGTTGCCTTTTCTCTCTTTTTGCAAGATTTCAATAAATGTGATAATATAGTTGAATTGTGATTATTATTTTTTATCATCACTGTGTGGACAAATGTATATAAGTTTATGTTTGTTCTCTGTCTTTCTTTTGCATCGATTGATAAAATCAAGTGAAAATGTCCATTCGAAAAGTTGTTCTTCTGTTTTGCAAATTCTTCGACTCAATTAATTTGTTTTTGTTCAACTAATCAATGCACCGTACCGGTCCGCACGACGTGCCCAGTTCGCCAATTTGTTCTTTTTTTCTTCGCACTTCTCTGCCGGCCCGCCATTTTGTTTAATTTTCAACATAGACCAAAATTCAGTATGAAAAATGTTTTTATTATTCTCCATTAAAATAATGTTTTTTTTTTAAAAATCTGAATATCAATTGTATTGAAATTCAATTTCTACAAGGTGAGGGTTCAAAAACTTTGGCGTCCAATGGCACTGTTCAGAAAGTCCCATTTAATATTATTCAACAAGCTTCTCATCGTACTCAGTCGTGTCGATCGGTTTTTTTTTCTCATCAAAAAGTGTCCTTGTCCAGGGTGAACTTTGACGCAAAGCAAACCGGTTTTCCTCTTCAGGTGAACATTTTGAGGTTGAATTGAAAAAAGAAAATACAATTTTCTTTCTTTCTTTCTTTCTTTCTCTCTTTTTTTTCTCTTTCAATATTATTTCAAATAACCAATAATTGATTCTCAGGGTCAACAACAACAACAACAACAACAATGCCACCGTCAACTTCTTCTTACAGTAAATCAGATCCATCGCCAACCGTACCGTATCGTATGCCAGCTTTGCACAAGCTGTTGAACGTGAGCCGCGCCAGGGCAAGCCGACCACTCGACGGACCCAAGCCGGCACATCTCGCCTCGCCGGCGGAAATTTTGAAACGCATCGTCGAACTACGTTGCAACAGAGCCGACTTTTCAGTGTTGCTCCACGTGGACAATCGTCTCGGCTTGCTGACGGTGGAAATGGAATCCGCGTTGGCAGTCGCGACCATGTCCTTGGCAGGGGCGTGGCCCAACAATACCGATCACTGTCCCGACACTGTGTTCCAACGCGAACCAGGTTTGCGACGTCTGCTCGGCTCGTACGACAACGTCTGCGTTGACCAAATTGTCCAGACCAACGTCACCATTTATCAATTTCAAGTTGGCAAATTTTTTTTTAATTTTTGGTATGATTGATTCATCTTTTGTCATTCTTCAGGTGGCATTTCAGTTTCATTCCAACCGTACCAATCTGCTCCCGAAGCAAACTCTGACATTGCAATGTTTGATACCACCGGATGAAGCGAATTTGGTTGAAATTCAAACAACTGCTACACTTATCATCACAGCATCTTTGATCACACTTTCATTTTTTCAGGCCGTTCAACATCAGATGACCATGGCAGGCGGCCATGTAGACATTCGACTTTGGCCATCACAACGTGAAGTTCCGGTCGATTCGACATTGTTCATCCAAGCTCAGCCGGTCTCATCCTGGTATCGCGGTTCCAGTAAATTTTTATTGTTGTTGTGTTGTAAATTTTTTGAAAAAAAAAGAAACTTAATTTTTTTTTCCTAATCTCTTACAGACTTGCGCAGCTATCCTTTGAACTGTTGGGTGAACAGCAATGCCTCTGAATCCGTACCGAGAATTTATTTCGTGAAACATGGGTAAAAAAGAATATATATATATTTTTTTTCTCTCTCTCTCTCTCTCTTTTCAATTCTTCTTCAACATTTTCTGTATACTGTAAAGTTGCCCAGCAATCAGTATGCTTGGCCGTGGTCTATCACGAATGCTGCATTCACCGACATCATCACCAAAAATTGGTCTCGATCTGAGCCGAATTATCATGTCCGAACTGGGCATCGAAGTCAACGAAACTTTGTCACTACACTGTGAATACTTTCCATGCACGGCCATCTCCACTGAATCGCTGCTTTTCACACCGAAAGTAAATCAATCGATCGTCCAACAATTGAACATAATGGTATTTTTTTAAAAAATATTTCTCTTTATTCAAATTAGTGCCCTCCGTTCTATTCGTGCGCCGGTGATCGTACCGAAACTCCAATTGCCATCGCATTGTCCATGCTTGAACCAAGTCCACCACAGTCGGCATATTTGACCGTTGTACCCAAACAGCGTGCAGGTTTGGCATACAAAGAAAAACCATTTCTTTATCACACACACTCACACACACACATATATATATATATATATTAAAATCAACTTTCCAGAACTCGGTGATGTAGACTGCTTTCTCCTTTGCCCGGATGCTGGTTCAGCGCAGAGTTCCATTGCTGAAGAACAGGACAACACCGCTTTCAGCGCATACGCGGCCATTGTTCTCACGTTGGCCAGCTTCGTCACCGGCATGGGAATGACGGCATTTTTGTGGTGTTATTACCGACGACACAGTGTGTACTTTTTATTTTTTTTGGGGAAATTCAAATTATCATAAATCCATTTTTTATTTGCTCGTAGATAAACGACAAATTGTACGAAATGCACAACAACAACAGCAACAACAACAACGAGAAGATGAACAAGCTCAACCGACGCCTCTCATTGCACAAGAGCATACGTACGAATTTGCCCAAACTGATGATCACAATTGAAAACAAAATAACATTTATTTCCTATCAATCTATCAGCATACATATATAAATATATCTTCATCGTATTTAATTCACTTTTAATGTTTTTTCTTTTTTAAAATTACCAACAGTCGCTGCTGATCTCTCTCTCTCTCTCTCTCTCTCTTTCTGTGTGTGTGTGTGTGTGTGTGTGTGTGTGTGTGTGTGTTGTGTGAAAGCATTTAACAACTGCTGTCTATTCGTCGGTCTGTCTGTCTAGCCGTCCAACTATCAATTTATTCAACAATATATATATATATATATTATTGTTCACATATTGTGAATAAAAGCAAACTTCATTTACCATTGGTTGATTATTTTTGCATAAAATCCGCCAGTTTGAAACAACGCTCACCTTCGAGAAGGAAAATTTTCGCGGCTGTCTGAAGCAAATACGCTCCAAGCTGTCTTTGACGGGCGCTGGTCCACAACGACGCCGGTCCATGGTATTCGCCTCGTTTACGATTACACAAATTTTTCAAGCCTATCATCATGATTAGAATATTTTTTGGATGAAATGAAAAAGAAAAAACATCATCACACGTTCTCACCAATCGCGTCAATAATCGCCGCCTCTCTCGTGTAAGCTTCCATCGGTGTGATGTTGTTCCACACGTGAAACGACACAACACCTTGATCACTGGTCCAAAGTTGAAGTATTTTTCGCAATTTTTTACAATTCTATAAAAAAAGGAATTATTATTTCAAAATATAAAATGATCGATCGAACCAACAGTTTTTTCATCTTTTCGTTTTGCCGCATCTTTCAAATGTTGCAGTGGTCGACATTTTTTACCCTTGCCAATGTAAAATATTGATTTGCAAAAAATTTTCATAATTTCACATTCTGAAAAGATGCAAATTGAAGAAAACACGTGCAAATATTGCCTCGTCACCTCGCATGCCGTTCGCTCTTGATGGCAAATCTTCAGTCACTGTAGGATCGATCAAAAAGTAGCAAAACGAATTTTTCATACTACCTTCACGCCATCTTCTGCCGCTGTTTCGAAATTTTTCAAAATAATTTTTCAACAATTGAATATCATTCATCGCATCTGCACAATGCAAATCACCTTTGAACATCATTTCCAATTCAACAGAAAATTCTACAATATAATAATAATAATATTAATATTCATATATTCAAAACAATAAAATATTCAAAAAATTCAGCTTACTTTGACCGGATACTAAATTCTTTTCACTCAAATTCTTCGCCAATTTATAAATGTAAATTTTTCGATTCTGTTTCGTCACTGGACCAACACAGTAGCCATCTTCGGTCAGTGCTTTTCTCAGTTCGGCGTTGGTCATTCGTTCACAACTGACCAACACACTCGAATCCACTGAACTGTGCAAACGATTTTCCGCTTCTGTCAAACTCTGATTCCACTGACGCAACGTTTTCGCGTTCGGCTCACATTTTCGTACTGTAGCAGAGCTGGTGATCCGTTTAATCCCAGTTGACGGTAAGGTGGATTTTGGAGGAGACAAGAGCAATTTTTCAAATAACTGACCAAGGTCCTGCTCCTGCTCATCATCATCTTCTTCTTCTTTCGGATGTTCACAAGTCCTTGGATTGCTTCTCGAACTTGGAAAAATATGCAAAAGAACTTGATTATCACTGTTCAATTGGAACTGTTCACGCAATTTTGGATGGATCAAAGATGAAATTTCACGTCGATCAATGCCACACCACCACACAATTAACTTCACACACGGCCAAAATTGTTCTTCTATAGCCATGTCCAGTGCGGTGTAACTGTCGTTATCTGCAATAAGCGGATCGCCACCGTTCAATAGCAAAAGTTTCAAATTGTCAAAACGGCCCCATGCTGCGGCAATGTGAACTGGAGTTAAACCATCTGAATTCCTAAATCAGAGCTATAAATTTCACAATTTATATTCAAATAACATTTGGATCAGTAACTGTTCACAATCTAATGCACGACAAGCGTTCAAAAAAAACTGACGAATGCTATCAAAGCTATATGATGTTACAACTTCAATTAAACTGTTCAATCGTTCAAACAACATATTTATATTCAAAATCAGGAAAAATACATCAAAAACAAAAGAATAACGATGCTAATGATTGTAAAGAAACAGAACACACTATATCAAAACGATGAATTTACATGCTTTTACCTGTGATTTGGATCAGCACCTCGATTTAAATGCTCTTGCATCAAAGAATAAGCACCAACTGATTCACATCCTGCAGCCAAATGCAAAGGAATTGCAGACCACAATGATACATCTTCGCAGTTGTGCATTATTTCAAACTTGAAAATACAGTTAACAAAAACCAACACCTTTTTCTGCTTTTTCGAGCTATTGATTGTTAAATATTTTCATGCAACAGACACTGAATCATCTTTTCTTTCTTTTGAAAACTAATGCATGATTTATAATAAAAAAATACTATCAATCGCATTCAGATTCAACGTTCATCATTGAACAGAAGTTACAGTAAGAATAACAAATTTGAAATCCAGAATACAGTATAACAATAACATTTGAACTTAATTTTTTGTAATGAAATATTTTCCACGTTGTTTTACACGCTGATAAAAATGATTTATGACATTATTTTAATAGTTAAAACATTATTCGTACAATAATGAAGCAAGAAATGATCCACTTTTCATTTGAAGGCAATCGGTTACTGTAAGTCAATTTGGGCAGGTGTTGCGGAATTGAAGATTTAGGTCAAATACAATTTTATTCACATTCTCTCCAGGCTTGTATCAATGCACAATTATGAGCAGCAGCTGAAACATGAAGGATGACTGCAGATGTGATTTTGGCTGTGGAAATGGTCTAATGCAAACACCTCAATTGTAAGATATTTTTTCAGATTATTTTGTCTTCGTTATTGTATGTTAAGGTTCTGTCACCTGGTAAACTACTTTTGTTAAATAAATTTTGCAAAAATTTTATTTCTGTCATTAACATTATTATGTTTAGCACATCTTTTACTGTTGAATATAAATGTACATTTTTATTCATCTTTATTTACTATACAATATTTAGGTTGCTAAGGTGATATGTTTTCTGCATTCATTTTTACACACAAATGGCTGGTTGTGCAGCTGGTTTTATATTTTTAACTTTGACAGTTACTACTTTATTATAAAATATTAATGTTAGTAATAAATATATTTGATTTGGCAGTTTCTGTATCAAACAATGTACAATAATCTGTAACTTTTGTGTATAATAAATTGCCAACTTTCTTTAGTTAATTGAAACAACAAAACTTGCTCTCTAGCCCTTAACCTGATTTAATGAAGTGTAACTTTGGCGAAATTGTAGTTTAATTTGAAATTGCTAATTATTTTTGTACTGATTTATGATGAGTTTGTAAAATTAAAAAAGAAATTTTTTTTTGATATTTTATTATAACTTTCAAAACGGGTTTTAGAAATTAAATTTATAAACTGTTCTCTGTTATCTTCATCGGCAACTGTTTAAAAATTTGTATTTTTATATTTATGTGAATGTTGAAAAACAAATTAATGCTAATCATCAGAAGTTGCAAGAAGGCTTATAATAAGTTGCGTCTAATTATGCGTTCTAATAGAAAAGAAATTTATTTTAAGAAACTCATCTGCTTATAAATGTATCATAACGTCGTCTGTTTAAATTATGCACGGATGTATTTTGAGATAATTGATTGTGTAGAGTTTGTAGGCGTAACCTCGAAATGCGAAATAAATTAATTATGATATTATTCAAAGATAGTATGAATTCAGTATTGATGAGAAAACGATTACGTTGATAGTTATTTTTAATTAAGAATGGGTTTAAATTAATTGGATTAATTTTTGCAGAAAATGTTATTTTGTCACAGAATTGAAGAAGCATCTCATCAATAATGTCGAAAATTTTTAGTTTGTTAATTGTTATTTTGTTTTTCTTGCTTATTTCAGACGCTTTGTACGATGAAATGTTTGAGCAGAGAAGAAATTTGAAACATTTATTGTTTGCACTGCACAGTTGCAGCATTTGCAACGTCGATTTCACTTGCACTATCGACGGTGATTTCTTTTTTTCATTTGATCATTCATATATATCATCTGCTTGTTTGGTGCAATATGATTTTCATCTATTATTTAACCTTCAGACAATGAAATTAATAATAGCTTGTTATTTAAAACGAAATTACAGTAACTTTATTATAATGTACACTGTACGTATATATATATATATGTCTTTGAGGTTACAGCTATTATTAATTTTATTTATGTAATTAGATTGAAACTAATAATTAATTGTAGAGAAATATGTGGCGCAAGTACATTGCCTGGCTGTTGCGTGTGAAACGTGTAGAATTATTTTCCGTAGTGCTATTAACCTCTTTAACTTGGTTTGCGGTATTTTATCAGCCACATTGCTTGAAACGTGACATGCAGATGGATTATTTGCAGGTTGTTGTTTTTTCTTGTTTATTTTCAAAAGTTGCTTAATAGAATAATAATTAATTAGCTGATTTGAAATTATAATTATTTTCAGAATGAAATTGTGAAATTAAGTCGTCGCTACGTTGACGATTGGCTTGAAGGCGAGAGGCGTCTGTATTGGAAGTTGACATCAGGCTTGGGTCAGTCGAGACCACTGTTAGCCAAAGGGAAACCATTTCCGCCCACGTTGACGTTGGCTTTGGAAGATTTGTATTCAGCTTTGCACCAGCTCGAGACGTGGCTTTTGGGTGGCTTTTCTGCAAATTGTTCAGTGAACGTGCTGCACGAGATGATCAATCAAGACTTGAACAACATCATGCGCCAACAGAATGCACTGAATCAAGGTAACTTTGAATTTTGGTTCATTTCCACAAAAAAAGAAAAATTCTACCGTTTACTGCACAGATTGGATTGTATATTTGCAAAATTTGTCAATTTTAAGCAAAGACTGGAAATTGTTGTATCCATCATGCCGTGAGAAAATAACGGTTTGTTTGTTATTTGATTTATTTACTACTGAAATTGTGGTTATTATGATTGTTTTGTGTTTCAGTGGATGGAAAGCAATTGGCGCAAATATGCCTGCTATGGTCAGTTAGGAGTGGACGAGACGAGATGCAGCATTTTCACTTATCTCAGCCAACTTGAACGACAATGTCCATTGATATGGCATCAGCATGCCGACGACGATGTTCAACCACGGTTGTTGCCGGTAAATGCGGATCATTTTTTTTTTAATTTAAACAATTTTACTATTATCAACAAAGTTGGAACAGAACATTTCTCGTCTGCATGCTTCAATGGATGACAATGCTCAGAATTACAAATGGATGAAAGAACGCATGACATCCACTTGGTCAGATTGGTCTGAAGCTTACAGTTGGTTGAAGCGGAATCGTCGTCACTTGTTGCCCAAGAAACAACTGACAGTATTTTTCTTTTTTTTTATTCTTGGTTTGCGAATTATTTTTCCACTTCAGATAATAAAAAGCATATTTCATAGATCTTGGTACATATGGGATTTTTGACCAAAGCTAGCGGTTTCAAATTTGGTGAAAATGCATTCACTGGCGGTCCGCTTGGTGAACTTGTACAATGGAGCGACATGATCACAACTTTGCACTTCTTTGGTCACCGTTTGCTGATCTCCTCAGAAAGTACTACATTGAAAAGGTTGTTTTTTATTTTTTATTTTTTCTTTGTATGCAAATATTGTCACATGTTCAACATGCTTGAATTTAACCATTTTTTACAGCACATTGCTACAATATTCCTCTTCAAGTAGCTTTTGCGGTGCATTGACGGGTGATGAGCCGGATTTGATTTTCACTGACATCATCGGAATGGATCAAATCAGACGCATCAATACGAACTTCTATTCCAAATACAAGTAAATGCTTTTATAATTTTATTGTCATTTTTATTTATCAATAATTATTGTACAGATGTCGACTGCGGGTATTGGATTCATTTGGAACTCAAGCACAATTCAATCATGCTCCGTATTTCAAAGCGCACAATGCTCAGTTGGGAAAAGACAATCCTTGGGGTGGACACAGTTTGAAACTTGGTCAATTTTTCACTTTTTACCGTATATTATTTGTTTTATTATTTTATTTTATTATCATTTTATTGTTATTTTATTTAATTTTTTAATCTAGCTCATTCGCCGGATAATTCTTTTCTTGGTTTTGTGGTCAAACGTCACAAAGATGTTAAGCCGCGAGTTGAAAGGAAAAATATTACCTTATTGTATGGCAAGAATGCATATTGGAACGTAAGTGAATTGCATAATTTTTAATAACGACATGTATTATTATTATTATTATTATTATTATTATTATGCTTTTTTTAAAGGATTTCACCAAAGTATTGGATTCCATTAAAGATCTCGTTGAAATTCACGCTACTATTAATCCAGTTGACCAGCATTTATTACCCTCGTATGTTGTTAATCATGGGGTTTTGGACAGTGATCAATTTAATCTACTCAATCGAGAAGCAAAAGTTTGTGTGAAATATATATTTTTTTTCTTTTCTTCTGCTATTATTATTGTTATTTTTCAGATTTTTCTTGGTCTTGGTTTTCCATACGAAGGTCCGGCACCGCTTGAAGCTGTAGCAAATGGCTTGGTATTTATAAATCCGAAATTTTCTGCGCCAAAAAGTCGACTGAACGAAACTTTTTTTGCAAAAAAGCCTACACTCAGACAAGTAATACTGACCACATATAGCGTTGTTATTAATTTTATTTCTTTTTATTATTCATTCATATTTATTTATAGTTGCAAAGTCAAAATTCATACATGGAAGATTTCATCGGTGAACCGTATGTTTTTACGGTCGACATCAACGATGGGCCAGCTTTGAGAGCTGCAGTCAAGCAGGCTTTGCAAGCAGAGGTAGCATGGTTTAGTAGAAAATTTTCATTTTAGTCCGTACGTTTGATTATGTTTTCTTTTTTCAAGTTTCAACCTTACGTACCGTGGGAATTCACTGCCGAAGGGATGTTGGAACGTGTGGCTTACTACTTTCTGCATCAGGATTTTTGCGAACCTGATCACTTACCTCTAAACATATCCCAGTTGAGAATTCACGTTGGCGAATCCGGTGCTTCGTGTTCAGATACATGTTCCAAGCATGGTATAATTGAATTGATTGTTGTATAATTGAATCAGTGTTGTCATTTGGATTTCAGGTTTGTTTTGTGAACCATCTTTTTTCTCAATAATCAACCTGCGAACTGTTATTGCTCGGTAATCAGTATCAATTATCAAATTTGATTTCTTCTCATTACTTATATCTATTGGTTTAGCTTTTCACTGTGTCCAGAGTTTGCAACAGTGGCCGACCTGCATCCGCCATCATTTTCTCAGAATGTATGCTTTTTGCAAGAAAATCAACATTTGCTGAATTGCGCTTCCGAATCTAGCCGAGACATACAACGCATCTGTCCATGCAGAAGCTTTCGTCCAGGCCAGATTGCCTTGTGCAAAGCTTGTTGATTTGTCATTTTCAACCAGTCTCAACAACCAGCCAGCCACTAAATTAACTATAACTTATGAAAAAGAAAAAAAAATTTTTTTTTCTTCTTCCAATTCGTTTCTTGTTTCACCTGTTTGAGCTTATTGCGAAGTTTTGCATATATACTGTTGCTGTTTTACATGTTTGACGTTTCTATTTTTGCAAAACACTGACGATTTATTGGCTTTTCATTTTCCATTGACATTTGCACCAGCAAATTGAAATTCAATGATAAATGAAACTTTCAAAGAAAGCATATACATCTTGTTTATTCATTTTGCATAAAGCACCGCATCGTGACAATCGTGAAGTCCTGTACACGGACAAGAAGAGACAGACAAACAGAAATGGAGAAACACACTATTTGATAGAAGAAGTTTAATATTAAAATGAAAAAAAAACAAACAAACCCTATACTACTGGGTGTAAAACAGAGAAGCTAAAACTAAATTTTGTGAAATGAACCGTTCTCTTTTCAACATTGAAGAAAATCCATCGCGAATTATCAAATGCAAAAAGAATAAGAAAAGAAGATCAGTCACTCGACGTGACTTCTTCGCATTTCGACACAAAAAAGCAAAACATTCAGCAAGCCATTCCCTGAGCAATGCAGGAAACATACGACTCACAACCGAACATACAAACGCGTACACAAAAAACGTAAAATAATAAGCATGATTAATTGATCAACAGCCACCATCCATGAGTAAGATAATTTCTGTTTTTACAACTACTTCTTTCCTCTCATTTACTCTTTGCTCACAATTACAGTATCCCCAACTTCCCGTACCTTTAAATTACAAGAGGAAGTGACCAGATGGATTTCCCCGTCAGATTTCGATTCTTCTTCCTCGACTACTCGGCTATTATCATCTTTCGCCATGCCAATTCCTCCGGACAAGTTCGTTTCCATGCAACGCATTTCATCGACAAGATCTGCAACGTCACTTGCAGAAGAAGCGATGATCGTTGCCGAAGAATCGTGTTGAACATCGGTTGGATATTTCGCAACATCTGACAAAGCAATTGAATTCATCAACCCTGTCTGCGACATATCACCAGGCATTTCTGAAATACAGTATAATTAATATTTCAATTCAAATAAGCAAAAGAGAAACAGAAAATAAAAGCAAACCTCGTAAAACCAAATCGCTCTTCTTCTTCTTCTTCTTCTCAGCGCACAGTTCGTCGGCATTGTCCAGTTGGTGCTGATAGACGCGGTAAAAATAGCGTTGCCAAAATTGTATACTGTCAATTTCGTTTGGAACCTGAAAAATGAACAATCGATGGCAAAAAATTAAAAAAAACAACATCCTCAGCATTATTATTATTATTATCATTAACTTATTACCAACTGCAAATACATCCGACGCACGGACGGGCAATTGCGAAAAATTTCCTTGCACTCTTCTTCGTAATGACGCAAATTGAAATTCCTTTTCCAATCTTCGTACAGTTCAGCCGCACCCTCCGGATCTGTGCAAAACGTTTCCGGATTCATCTGCAGTGCACGGACACTGTCCTGAAAAAGTGAAAAACGATAACTGGTAACAAACAACCAAAATGACAACTGCCAGGTTCAATTTACATATTTTCCATCGTCCAACGGTGCAACAATTGGAATCTCAAACTCCTCTTCACCGACTGCGGTGTCCTTTTCAGACAAAACATAGCTAACCGAATCGACCACAGCTTTCATCCAATTGCTGGCCACTTCGGCATTTATTGGAGGCGCGTGTTCGCGAATAACGTTCGCAGTCACTGTGATCAAAGAAGACGCTTCTTGTTGGAACGTTTCTCCAAGCTCGACCAAATCACGCTTCACCAATGCAAACGTCGACATCGTCTGAACAATGCAAAATTGTCGAATGCAACCAAACCAACGCAACAGTTTGCA
Source organism: Trichinella pseudospiralis (assembly GCA_001447645.1). Classification (NCBI taxonomy): domain Eukaryota; kingdom Metazoa; phylum Nematoda; class Enoplea; order Trichinellida; family Trichinellidae; genus Trichinella; species Trichinella pseudospiralis. The sequence continues at coordinate 51,300 of JYDV01000099.1, read as the reverse complement.
AAAACAACAACAACCACAAACAGTACCAATCTCGACAAACTAACGCATCCACTTCATTTGCAAACTGCGTTCAATTTTCTTACCTTTTCCCGAGCTTGGTCAAGAAATGATTGAAAAAAATTAGAGCCAAATCGTTCGTCATCAGCCTGTTCGTTCATTTGGACAAAACTGAGCAACTGGCTACAACGAGACAAACGCTTCCAAAGATACCGTAAATAAAAATAAAGTACAAATTACTGTTCCATTTTACAGTATGAATATCACATATCACTCCTCACGACGATGCAAAAGCATTAACTTATTTGTATTAAAACTCCAAAATTTAATTAATTAATTATTTATTTTAATTTTTATATTATTTTCAAAAAAGTTTTATTACAACTGAAATTTCACAAAAAACATATTAATTACAGTTATTGAAATTTGTAGAAATCGCATGCAGAAAAAATTTAATTTAATAAATATTTAAACTTAAGATCAAAGTAAAAGCTTAATGAACATGGGATTGGAAAAAAATTACAAAGTTGTTAATTTATACCTGAATTTTATTAAAGAACAATATTTCTAGTGATCGTTTATGGCAAAATAATATTAATAATTTATTTCATACCATGTATAAATGCATTTTTCTTTTAATACTTGAACAAAAAATCAAATGTACATTATTTTTCAAGCATAATAATTTTTATTATCAGTGCTGACAACTTTAATGCAAATTGCAGTTAGATGGAATAGTTACATTATAGTAATGCTCGAAAGTTTGCGATCGCTTTTCAATTGACAAATGAAACAAATTTGTATTTTTTTGAAATTTGCATTTTTAAAATTACAGGCGTTTATGCGCAACAACAAACTTCGCAAATTTCTCAAAAATGTCGAGATCTTCCTTTCACACGCTAGTGATGGTATGTACTTTTCAATTAGAGGGTCTGATGAAAGGTCGTTCGAAAATTTTATAATTCAAGTTCACGTACCCAATGTATCATCATTAATTTTGCTGAGAGCAACCTTAGCAGCAAATTTATAATTGAAGGCTAGTAGAAACAAATGAAAAAATAATCAGAACATAACAAAATTGCGACTACCCACAATTTAATGACTTTCAACATTTCAAAATACTTCATTTCAATTATTTATTCATTTATTTATTTATCGTTCTCAAAATGCAGATCGTCCCAACGAAACCTTTCCGCTTTACGCAAGACAATCTCCAGCTTGGATGACGTTATGTTCACGACGCTCTCCGACGGAATCACTGGCTAAATTGAAATAAAAAGCATTTCAACTTGAATAATATTGATATTCAGTATAAACTATTGATTAGCATTACTGCCCACAAAGAAATGTCCAGTTCAAAAGTGTCTGCCAGGTTATTGTAATAAACTTTTCCACGCAGAGTTTGATCGCTTGTTGCAATTTCAGTTTTTCCAGGATTGATCAACTTCGCATACACATTCACATACACACAGTCAGCCGTTTGGAACCAATCAAATCGGCATTTTCGTCGTTTATGCTCTTCCTATTTCAAAAAATGAAAAGCATAAAAAATCAAAATTTTAATTTTCAGTTGAATTAATAAAGCATTTGATTCTAACCAAAACACTGAAATCGTGCTTGCCAGTTTCACATCCAACTTGATTTAAAAAGTCCTCAAAATTTGATGTCTTCTTCTCACAACAAGACCAATACTTCATACCTTCGTGAAAAACGGGTGTGCCAGGATGAAAACTGCACACTGTTTTTAAACTGTCTGCATTTTTGTACGTCTGCAATTTTCATCATCTTTCAAATAATTTTCAAAATAATTAAAACAAAGCTCTCTTTCACCTGCGAACAACCTCGTCGTGTGCACGCCGCCCCAATCGTAAAAGCTTCTGCATTCTGCTCCCCCTCAGCTGAATCCATCGATGCTGTGTATTGTTGAAGCTGTCTTTCCAACTCACTTGAAACGTTAAAACTCAAATTTTTAAATTCACTTTCTACAGAATTTCTCTTCGGTCGACAAGCAGCATTTTCCACTGGTGTGCTAATCTGAAATTAATTAAATTGTATTACTTATTTGAATATAATGGCCAATTAAATTAATAAATAAATGATTACTTCAACACCTGGAATTGCCTGTTTTTTTGGTGGCTCTTCTGGTTTCACCGGATTGTGCGGTCCTTTAGTGCAACCCTATAGATATGTTATTCTAATAAAATTTCACATATTTTTATGTGACTAAACTCTACTTTATCACCTATAAATTACTATGTACAATTTGTAACTTACAATATGTTTTCTGTAAACATTGTAAAGCAAACATAGAGGTGCATTACGGAAGAATTAAACAAATAACTTACCAAACAACTGAGAAAATCACTGAAATCAGTAGATCCACGATTGCAGCAAGACCATTTTTTAAATGCGTCGTGAAACAATGGCTCACCTGGATGGTACGTGCACGCATCTTAAACAAAACTTTTACATGAACAGATAACAAAATATTATACTAACCGTCTGGATTGTTCATTGGATCGAACTTCTGCCCACACCCCTTATTGTAACATTGCAACAAAGACATGCTTGCACAATTTTCAAAGTGAATCGAAATGACGGAACCAGAAAAATGTTGAGGAAGAAAACATAATACAGAATACCTAAATAATAATAAGGTACAACATGACTAAGTTTGAAATGCTAAGTTAATTTGCATATTCAATTTTAAACCTGAAATAACATTTTAAAATGAACTGTAATATTTGTGGATTAATTAAATTTTGTTAATACTGCATTTGAAGTAATACAACTAAAGTAATTGGTTAAATGGAAAGAGGTATTTTTGATTGGTTCTTTCCATCTACTTTTAATTGGCTAAATGAAACTTCTTTCCGGCTATTGCTAGTTGCATGTATCGCCACTCATTATGCTGCGTAAACTTTTCTTAGTGGCCATATTAGAAATAATTGCGCACCGTCCTCATCCACATGCCATTACTGCTTGCTTCTGTTGACCAATTAGAAAATTCCATTGTCTATTTTTGTTCTGTTTCAATACTTCTTAATTAATTGTTGATATTTTTAATTATTAATATAATATTTTAATGATTATTCTACTTTAATTTGTTTCAAATACTATGGAAAACATTTATGGTTTACACTGCTTCATCTGGGCTAATACTACATTTTAATACTTAATAGTGCATGATTGTAACTTTTAACATTTTAAACATTGTATTATGTTTTCTATATTTCTTCTTCTTCTTCTTCTTGTTTCTTCTATTATAATATTTTTGAAAATTTAAAATCAAAATATTTTTATGAGAAAAAAATTGATTTTCAATATTTTTAAACTTATATTACGTATAATTATGATACATCATTGCAACGCCTTCAATGCAAATTAACTTGACAATTAATGCTTTTCAACATTTTTAACAACTTAAATTGTTATCATTTTTATATTTAATTTTTAACCGGTCACTTTTACGAATGCAATTTTTTAATTATATAGCAAGCAAGTACTCTTTAGCATTAAATAAAACCAAACAACGCGTGCATGATGAACATGTTTATTGAATGTAATATTTAATGCACTGACTTTTTAATGTCCTGTTCATAGCAGTATGCCATCTTAGGCACTGCAAAGTGTCATTGTTGAAAACAAAAGAACAAAATTCTCTGTTGATTCTTTTAGCAATTTCTTTAAGTTATTGACGTGATATTAATTTTCCTCTTAATTATTGTTTAAAAATGAAGTGCCTATCAAAATCAATACAAAGTTAGCATAAAAGTTATGAAAAAATTCTTGCCTTGTCTAAAAAATATTAGAGAATAGCGTGTTAGTAACGGGCAGGGAGTCAGTTTAAGTAGTTTTCATGTAAACGTCGGTAACGCTCGTCCCCTAATAGCTTTATCACTGCTGCTCCTCATATTATACACAGTTGCATTATTAGCATCACTTGGCATCCCCACTGTCACTTCATGTTTATGAGACATCAGGAGCATTATGTTGCAAACACATACAAAACCACGCAACCATGAATCAGACAGTGAGAAAACGAATGGATTTTATAAGAGTTTTCTGGTACCTGTATTGTATCATATTTATTCTGGAAGTTCTGCTTACTCAGACAAAGGGTATTTTTATGTTAGCAGAAAGTTTTGCAAGCAATCTTTTGCTTTGTGGGCATGTCTATGGAAAATGTAATTTTCTCCTTTTATGGAATTTCAGTGACAGCCAGATCTAAAACTGGTAATACTATAGAGAATGCTGTGCCAACGTGTCATATGTGGCTCATGAAATTTCTTCGAGCTGATCTAAACATTTTATATTTCACAAAAAATATGAACGGTAGTAGGGATATAGGAGTGCATGCTCATTCATTGCAATGTAATAAACTGACATAGACACCTATCCAATTTAATGCGCTAACCATGCACAATTATTAAATATAAGTAATTGTTGAAGAAATTATAGGGTTATGAACATTTCCCATTGAATATAGTAGCATAAAATAATTGATCACAAAATAATTGCAGGTTAGTGATGCATTTATCATATAAAATATTAACACAATATCAAATCATTAACATTTAATAATTTATGTACTGTTGAAGTTAAGCGTCAATACATTCTTGAAACGTTCACGGCACCACTGCGCTTCACTTTCATTCCAATAAGCGGCAACAACTTCAGTATTAGAGTCAGTTTCATTTTGCCAGTATTGGAAATGGAAATGTGAAGACTAAAATAAAATAATGCATTTAGATCAAAATTAAATAATGAGACCTAATAAACTACATATATGTACCGATGCCATATTTAATAACAATCGGGAAACCTCTGCGGTTGTAACATTAGAAGGTAGTCCTTTAATTGTAAAATTAGAATAAGTGCTGTACTTCTGTCCCTGAGACACATTGTCAGCTCTGGTGTTATTGGTAACTCCGGTATTATTACCGGATCTAGTATCATTACCAGCTCTGGTGTCGTTATCATGACCTTGATCTGTATAAAGATAATCAAATTATTCATTGAATTATTCTATAAATATAAAATTAATGCTTTGCTTACCTGTTGATCCTGGAACGTAAGAGATATTGTCGTTGTGAAGCATCATCACTGCAGCACAAGAAATCTGTGGTGCATTTCTTAAAATTCGTGAAGTATTTCTGTTGATAACCTCATTCTCCGTAGTGCAAAAAAATGCCACAAATATCAAAAATAAAAACACATTCGCCATGATGTAATATAATTTGAATGATTCAATATCACTAAAAAATTCTAATAATGATGATAATAATGCAATCTTTCTTCTTTATCAAAACAGATAGCAGTTTTATAGGTAAATATAAAGCTTTATCAGCAATACAGTACATCAATGACTATGTACTGTAAGTAAATCAGGGCTAAGATTGATTTTTTATCAAAGATACTGCAGCATAATATTGATAATTAAAAAATCTATGTAAAAGTATTCAATATTAAAATTAAATTAAGTTAAATTACCTGATTCATTGACTGAGGAAGTGCACTTATGATGTTATATAAAATGCAACATGATAGTAGAAAAGTAAAAAACAAAGTCACGTTAATGAAAGCGAAAATGTAAAATTGAAATCTTATGAATAAAAAGGCAGTTAATAAAATTTTAAATAAAAATATATTAAAATAAAATTTAAAAATAATAATGACATCTTAAATATGACACCGTTATGAGAGACGTTTTATTTTCTACAGTGATATTAATGAAAAAAGTGAAGTAACAATTTTCAGGTCTCAGTAAAGATAGCAGCAGCAATAAGTAAATGATAAAAATAAAATAGAAGCATCATCAAAATCAGTCAGGTATATCTGACCAATCAACTCTATTTAATCAGCAAATGATATGACTAACCTAGTTGCACATCTCAATCACGATCAAGGCAGCATAACAGCATTGCCAAATCAGCCAATCATAAATGCCTACTTTTCAGTAATGCTGAGCAGACTGTACCGCTTTGTGAAATCACAGTTTAAGCATGTATTGCTCGATATATGGCACAACAGTTCAAAATTTGATAAATTAAAAAATATAATATAATATAATATAATATAATAATGCATTCGCTTACTTTCGCGGTTAAATTCTAGTTTTGTGATATTTTGAATATTTACTTCTTGATTATTAATTTACTTGTACTGTAATTTACACCTTCACATTAAAAAACATGCAAAAATAATATTTTATGCTATTTATATTGATACTTTTTATTTGAGCTTTAACAAATTTATTTCATAGACAGTGGTTTCATCTGTTGTTTTTCAATAATGGAACAGAATTTAATGCTTTTTTCCTTATCATAGCTTTGCTATGTTATTTAAATTTTTTTATTGTATTGAAACATGATATATTCGATTGCTGCGCTGATTAGAAATGTTCAGAATGTTTCATTATTTTACTATTTTATGTTGAAAAGAAGTTGTACATTAAGTTAATTTTTAGATTATAAATATTGAACTGCTGTTAAAGTGAACCCTAAATAACTTGCACAATTATGACCGCTGATTTTTTTGATACACCATAAGCTTATACTGTTTATTTATAGCAACGCTATGGGTGATGCGATTTATCAGTTTTTTTTGTACAAACTGGATGCTGTGAATTCCATTCTGGAAGGTATGTCTCAATTTATTAATGTTGCAAAATAATGTAGTGAATGAATTTTCGGGATTCAGTAATAAGTATTTATCTAACAAATGTTTGAATTTTCATTTCAATTAAGCATTGTTTCAAACAAATATTAACTGTTTAGCTTACACGCGAAGAATCAGTTCTGCCTTAGATTTATTACATTGGATTTATCATGAACCTAATCAAGAGCAAAGATATTACATTTTATTATCACTTCATCAGGTATTTTACATCTTTATTATAATTTATTATTAATTCCTATAGATTTTCTGATAATAATCTTTGTTTTTGCATCAGTTTTGTTGATTTCACTAATTTCATAACATTTATTTATATTTCATTTATTATTTAAGTCCATATGTAGTTTTTCTTTAATCCTTTTGCACTGCATTGTTTAGTATATTTAACATATAATAATTTTTATAGTCTCGAGAAGTTGAAAGAAGCATTTTACAAGAAAAACAATTAATCATCGATATTTTAATGGCTTTAAATCCAGATTTTGAACGCACGCCATGATAAGATCTGATAACATATTGAAGAAAAGTAAAGATTCATTAAACTGCCGTGTTGCTTTTCACAAGAAAACTGTTTTTTGAATGTTTCCTTTTTTGTTCATTGACAATTATGTAATTTTTACTATTGAAAATAAATAAAAAATAAGTAACTACATTTCATAATAAGTTACACAAAAGCAGTATAAAGTAATTGTTTCTTAATTGTATTAGTGTGATTATCTTAATGCACAGAGTAATCGTATCTTTATTTAAATTTAAATGTTTATCCAGTATGTTTTAATGTTTTATTTCTGCTTTAATTAGTTAAATAGCGCGGCATTTTTATTGATTAATATTTCTTAAATTTTTAGGTAGTGTGGTTTTAGTATATATTATGAGCAGAATAGCAAAAGTCTGTTTAGCATATTACCCATAGATAGATAAATTTTCTAATGAGCTGTTTAGCAGTGCTGTTTTTCTACGCTGTTTGTGTATGTGTCTATTGCATAAATCTAATAATGTTTTTATTATGAAAATCAGCACTGATAGACAATGATAATGTTGCTCAAATTATAAACTTTTCATCCAGATAAGTACAGAAATAATGGTGTTATAAAAATAGAAAAAAAAAGAATAAATCTGAAAAATCAACTAATGATATGTCGAATTTCATTGCGCTTCTCAATCCCTGACGAAGGCTTCATAACCGTAATATCAAAGCAGCCAATCATAAATGCCTACTTTTCAGTAATGCTGAGCTCACTGTAACCTAATTTATAATTAATACTTTAAACATTTCTTGTTCAGTATATGGCACAACCGTTTAAACATGGTAAATACAAAAGATGTAACATAATAATGCATTCAGTCGCTATAACAGTTAAATTCCAGTTTTTTTTTTGATATTTTGAATATATATTTCTTGATTATTTATTTACTTATACTGTAATTTGCACATTCACACTAAACAGCATGCAAAATTATAGATTATAAATGCATATTTCATAGTAGAATGTTCAAATTCAGAATGTTTCAGGTTTTCACTGTTTTATTTTGATAAGGAATTAAGTTTACTCTGATTTCACCCGCTAAAATTTGATCTCATTTTTGTGAATAGCTGTTTGCGTATAGGCTGTATGACGCTTGATCAGCAATTGGCGATTGACTTATGATATGTTTTTTACTTATTAATTTTATAAATTAAATTACTGATCAAAACTGAATAACTAATAAAATTGCATATGTCAATTCTAATTACTTATCAAACGCCATACATGCTATGAGTGAGCAACCACACACACAAAGAGGCCAAAGTTGGAAAAATGGAAGTGAGTGAAATCAGGGTAGTCCGTGAAATCAATATAATTTTGACTGCTCTATATTTTAGATTAGTAAAGTTTATGAAATAAATTCTTAATAACCTGTACCGTTTCGAATGCTTTTTTCTTTTGATACACTATTCGCTTACACTATTTATTTATAGATACGCTATGAGTGATTTGGCTTACTACTTCTTTTTGAACAATTTGGTGAAATTGGATTTGATATTACGAAGTATGTTTTAGTTTGACAATGTTTCAAAAGACTCTTGTGAATAAATTTTAGTAGTAATATGTATTTATCTTACATATGTTTGAATTTGCATTTTAATTAAGCATTGTTTTAAACAAATATTTCTGTTTAGATTATTTAGAGGCTTCAGATGTTATTATCACAATGCTATATTCCCATGCCACTTTTACGGATCATCAAAGAGAACTAATTATATCATTATATCTTCAGGTATTTTATATCTTTATTTAGATTTGCAAATATGATTTGATTCATTTTAATTGTCTGATGATAATCTTTTTTGTTTTTTTCATGCGTGTTGCTACTTTTACTGTTTTTATAGCATTCATTTTTATTATGTTTATTATATAAGTGCGTATGCAGCTTTTTCTTAATCTATTTATATTGCATTGCATAGTATATTTTATGTATAATGATTTTTATAGACTGAAGAAGTCGAACTTGGTCTTTTACGAGAAAGGCAATTAATCCTGAATGCGTTAAGAAATTTGAATCCAAATTTTCAATATGGAGCATTATGAGATTTGATAAATATTACTGAGAAGTAAAAACTGATGAAATTGCTGTGTTGGTTTTACACAAATGAACTGTTTCTATTAATGCTTCTTTTGCTGTTCATTGGCAATTATGCAATTTTTATTATTAAAAATGAATAAAAAATGAGTAACTACATTTTATAACAAGTTATACAAAAGTTGTACAGAGCAACTGTTTTAGCGTTATGCGTATCTTTAGTAAAATTAGTATATTAATTCATAGAGAATTTTTCAACTTTTATTGGTTAATTTACCATTTTTATTGATTATTTCTTGAACTTTCAGTTAATGTGGTTTTAGTATATATAATGAGCTAAATAGCAAAAGTCTGTTTAGCTTATTACTTATAAGTAGATAAATTTCCTCAGCTGTTTAGCACTGCTCTTTTTCTACGCTGTTTGGGTTTATGTCTATTGCTTAAATCTTATACTTTTTTGTCAGAGAATCTTCAGTTAACTGCAAGTATTACATTTCTCTTAAAATCGTGTATAAGTAGTCATTTTTAGCGCTTTAGAAATGGAAACGTCAGACATGATGCAGTAGTCAGTATACCTTTTCACAGTTATGCAATATACAACAACAAATTTAATCTTTACAGTTATTTAAATGATAAACAACTGCTTGTATTGCTGAGGAATTATTCTGAAAAATTTATCTTTTTCATCTAGCTCACTAAAAACATCCTGTTTACGTAAATTTTTATTTATGTTTAGACAGTCGTGTTAAATAAAATAATGCATCATTTAATTGATTTTAAAAGAATGAAAAAATATCTTATAGTTATTAATAAATTAAATAAAATAAGTAAAGAATAACAACAAGAGCAACAACAGTATTAATTGTAATAATAATAGTAAATTTATAAACATCAGTAAATTATATGAAACAAATGATGAAAGAATGGTGCTAGAATGACTTTTTTGAAAGTTACGGTTGTCACACAGTCAGCATTGACACGTGGAAAAAGTTTATGCCTCAGTGTAATTTTTTTCAAAAGTTTTTTCTTGTTTGTTTTTGTGCCTCCTTGAGCTTCCATCTGACATAAAGTCAATCAGCTCAGATCCCATGCATATGCCAACAAATTCAACCTGACTGTTCAACCAATAATACTTTGACAGAAACCTAAGAATTATAATCTTAGAATTCATCATTATGTTATCGAATTCATTTTCTGCAGATAGTTATTATTATTAGCACTAATGATTTTACTAAGGATTTTCTTATTCTCAAATGCATGCTCTAAACTGTCTAAAGCTCTAAAATTGTTTACTCTAAACTGTAGTATTAAAATCTGTTTTATTAAAAGTAGTTTAAACTCTAAAATAGCAGTAACTGTAAAATGATAATCAATCAACAGTGAAGTAATTTAGTAATTTAAGTAGTTTTTGGGGTTGTTCGGTTTGACCAGTTAATGGGTTTTATTTTGTGCACATGTGAATGGTAAGTGTGCATTTAAATGACGCTCCTAAGTGACTAAAAAATGGCTTTACATTAATTTCAAGATCTTTCAATATTCCTTTATAAAAATTAAATCCATTAAATAACAAGTATTTGGTTGTTGAATATTAGTTTCTGATTATGATGCTTTGTATTTTATTTAAATATATTCTATGCAATACTTAGCATGACACAGGTTTTCATTTATTTATTGTCAGTTATATTATGGTTTAATTTATTTGAAATATTATAAAAGGCTATATTTGAACTGATGTGCTATTATTATTGATCCCATTTAAATTAGAATAAGTATATGCTTTAAAAGTAAAATCTGAATGCATCACATGCAGTTTTACTTGAAACAATTTGTGTAATTAGCATATGGAATTCTTTTGAAAGAAAAATTATAGATACATTTGTTCGTTCTCCTTACTTTGCATTTTCATATTTTTCCCCTATATTTTTATTCATTTTTTGAAATACTCATTTCTTGAAGCCCATATTATTTTTCATTTCAGTTGAATTTTAAAATTCATTCTATTCATTTATTTTTCTCTATTCAGAAGGAAAACGATGGCTTGAACTATGTTATTTAATGCACTACTAATGTATGTAGCAGAGAAAATGGTATTAGCTCTTTTCATGATGACGCAAAAATTGAGAATTTTCAGATCTAAATATTATGCTTGAAAGCTAATGCTTATATTTTGTTTAATCGTAATTTTAATAGTGCAGTTTTACATGATGTTTCATTATATTTGTAAAAAAAGGTTCATATAATGAAAGCGCTTTTAAATTTAAAAATAAATAATATTTTAAAACGTTTATTTATACAAAGTATCTGATTTATTATAATAAAAATTTTCATTTTTCAATTAAATGTACTTGCATATGATTCATACTGTAATGGAAGTTTTGTAGATAGTGATCTGCTTTGTTAAAGTAGTTGGAGCTGATTTTGCGATAAAATCTTTTCAATACGTATGCGCACTTTATTCTGCAGTCATATTACACTTTTTGTTTTTTCAATAAAGTGATAACACTGTATTTTAATATTGCTTATGTATCTTATTTTATGAAAATACGCTTTGACTTAAACATTTTAATACATGTAGATGTAATTGTTTTAATCCTTGCTATATATTTATTTGTTAATATGCACAGCTGCTAACTGAATTTCAGTGAAATGATGACTGTTATTGAAGTAGAACTTGTTTTACTTTGATACAAAATAAATTCATGTGCATAAATTTTAAAAAAATTGTCAGAATACATATATCTCATGTTGTATTTTCCGAACTTTATATATATGTAATAAGAGTTATATTTTTAATCTATAAATTTTGCACACTGCTGGAAAAATATACTTTTTATGAAAGGGCTGCATTGCGTTAAATCAGTGAATTGCTTTGTAGACAAGAGACACGTTGCATAACTGTGGAAATTTTTTGAATCTATGGATAATGCGATTTCATTTCATTTGACCTTTGAAGAGCAAAACATTGTGCGTGAATGTGCTCGGGAAAGCTTCATTTATCGTACTTTGCCAATGACTGTCGCTGGATGCTTCTTTGCAAAATACTTTCAAAAGTCTGGATTAACAAAGGGGCATCCTATATATGGCATGAGTGTGCATTATTTGGCTATTTTTGGTGTGGCGTATTTGTTTGGTAAATTTTCTTACATTTCCAAGTGCAAGGAAAAAATACTGAAGCGAATTCCAAATAGCGATCTTGCTGATGCAGTGCGCAAGTCAAACCAATCAACTATATTTCAGGTGAAAATTTTGAATCATTCATTTGTTATCAGCAATTTTAGTTTATTCTGATTTATAGATAAGTGAAAGTCAAGTTGTCTGTATTTGTGCTGTTGTTTATTTTAAATTATTGATTATTCACATTGGGAATTGAATTTTATATTTTCTGATATAATATTTATATTACGTTTCAAAATAATGTGAATTTTCAAAACTTTTATAAATTATATTCAGTTATCGTTATTTATTAGTTTAACTTGTGAATTACTCAACTGATAATTATAGGGAAATGTTGGCAAAAGACATGATACAACGAATACTAATGGATTTGGCAATGAAGCTGAAGGTGGCTTGATGCAGAATAATTTTTCTGATATCTTTGATCAAACGGAAATTATGGGAAAGGGATTCAAGCCAAACAATGATAATGGCGGTGAGAAAATGGAGAGTAAAGCAAAAGTTACTTACGACAGTTTAAGAATGAAAAATCGTCAGGAATTTATTAATCAACAAAAGGCAGCGATTCAAAGTCAGTCTAATGAAATCAATGATGCTCATGGAACGGCTCAGAATGAATTAATGAATGTGCATCAAAGTGGAAAATACGGTGACGAAGGTTTTCAATGAAAATAGTTTTGCAGTTCTTTTGCCCTTCATTGGCAATGATTGCTTTTTCTTATACATAAAAGTATGTTATATATGGTTATTTCGAGTTGTTTGTTTTGTATTTTGAAGCATTTTAATTCATTGAATCCTATTCTACATTTGCTAATTCTTTTTTCATGAACTCTACCTGATAAAGTAGCATAGTTTTGTTATTTGAAGCGTATTTTTAAATGACAAATACATCTTTGCAGGATGCGAAAGTGAAAATGTTTGCAGTAGAATAAGTTCTGTTCAGAAATTCTGCAACTTTATGCTAGGTTTGAATATTGAGTCAGATTTATTAATTACAATTTTTAATTTTAACGAATTTCATCAAAATTTTCTTTTCTGAACAGTATCAACAGTAATAATTGTAATAAAATCTGTTTATAGCATGATTTTGAGAAAAGTCAGTTTCCAGTACAAAATGATTTTTCCATGCGAAATGGTGAAAGAAGTTAATCATTTTTTATCAATGTGAAAAGGTCTTCGGTATTGCTTTCACCATCGGTATTGCATTTTTTAAGTTTGCTGACATGCAAAAAACATATAAAGCAAAATAAGCTTACAATAGTTGTCTACAGTTTGTTTGCATGCGTCACTGTAAGTGCAACGCTTTATTGTGAACGGAATAAAAAATGAGAATCGTGAAACAATTAATAGCATGTTATTTTTGTCAAATATTTACTCACATACGTACAGTTCAGTTTTTTTAATTACTTATTATTTTTATTATATAAGTTTTATATAATTTTTTTGATGTTAAAAACAGCACTTTTAAAAGATGTCCAAGATTATAATCCAGTGATGACTGAATTAAAAGTTTTACTGTTGACAAAAGTGGCAAAAGCTTTTCTTCTTTTAACTTCAATAGCCGAACCGCTGCAGAAAGAGAAAAATGAACATACATTAAATTATGAAACATCAAACAATGCAAAAAGAATAAAGTATATGGTTATTGTAAATTAAAAAGAAAAAAAAATATCGAACGACAATCAGCCTCGTCGAAATTCGCATATCAACCGCGGTTGAATGTACAGCTCAACAACTTCAGGCATGGGCAAACGTTGGCTTGGATCAATGATCAACAAATCTTCATCGAATTCGATACCTTCCACACTGATCGCCTATGCAAGGCACCATTTATCCTTATAAGAGATTGAAATCTTTACATAGATGCAACTTGAAAAACATTAATGAAAGAAAAATTTACTTAGTATTTTTTACAATGCCAAGACTATGCAGTATAATATAACAAGATATTGCAATACAGAATCAAAATTTAAAAAAAATTAGATATCAAAATTAAGCAAAATACAAATCACTCACAAGCCAATTAATTAATGGACAGTCCGCAGCGCTGTTAATCGCTTCACATATATGCTGCCAATAAATATCAACTTTCAGAGTTGCTTCTGTGATTAATTCTTCTTTTAATACATCGGTGCTTTGAGCCTAAACATATAAACAGCATTTGCTTATTCTTTGAAATATTCACCAACACATTTATCAAACTGTACAGTACAGTTGTAACCTTAGTGTTGAAAAGTTTTACAATCACTTATTATTTATTCCAGAAAAACAAATTATAAAATCAAATTTATTACTATAATGCACATAATATATACCTTTAATATAATATTGCAAATGTTGTCTATATGATGAAACGCAGACATAGTCACACTTTGAGCTTTCAGGGGTAGATGAACGACACAACATTTGGAAATTTGATGAGACAAAAATGCAGCATTCATGGCAAGCAAATGAAAAATTCTCATAATTGTCTGATCAAACTATAATTTTAAAAAACAATGAACAAAACTCATTCAGAATAAATTCTCACATCAAATAATATACATTTGAAGCAAAGGCAGAATAATTTCGTTTCACAAAGTTTATAACTTTTTGTCTGTTTACTTCAACAATTTTGGCAACGGATATTTCTTTCGCGTAATTAAATGTAGAACTCACCATTTTCATCTTAAAAATGTAAATAAAAGCAATAAATTGTAAATTAATTATATAAAGCCCACTTACTATACAAAATGTGAGCTTGCATTGCTGCAACACCAGATAAATGTTAACTTTCAAATTGGCATAACCATCACCAGTACTATGCTTCACCGCATTCATCAGTTTAGAATACAAGTTCTTCATACGTTTCATGTACATATCCGCTAAATTGTATATAAATATGCATAAAGAAATGAATATAAATGCAAAAATATTAAAAAGAAACCTTCTGCTGTTTCAGTTTTTAAACGTTCTCTGTCGTATTCGGGAATATGCTTAGTAATGTAAGCGTCAGTGAACTCAAGAACTGTATTCAGAATATGCTGGCTAATACAAATTGCATAGCCCATATCTGGATTAACTTCTTTCATTTCTCTTACGGTTTCTAGCAAATTAAAACACATTTCACGTGTATCATTAACCTACAAAAATAAATATATAAAACACAAGCATATTAACGTAATATTCCTGATTTGCTTATTTTACAATTAATTTATGAAATAAATCAGTCACAAAATGCCTATTTCAATAAATTGGATAACAATAACATTTTACCTTTTGAACGCCAAAATCTCTAAAATTATAAACAGAGTCGATGCCTTTCTTCAAATAGCTCCTTTCATATACGTGCTTAGTGAATTCATATATCTAAAAAGAAAAAAAATAGCTCAACATTTTCCAGATAAAATACAAACTGCATACATCGTCTAGATTTGATTTAATAATTGGATATCTTGCTTCAATTTTATCGAATTGCGAACAAGCAAATTTGTCCAAAATATTAACTAAAATTAATGATAATAATAAATAAAATGGAAATCTTTAAATCTTTAAATCAAGCAAAAAAATTCTTTCCTCTATAAAATACAACAAAAACTATATATATATATATATATATATATTCATTTATATTTGTATTAAATGTGCAGATGCATAAATAAACGAAAAAATAACATATTCACCAGGTGTGAAAAGCAAACGTATCAACGGCGAAGAGCACAAATTGCTAGCCATTGTTTTCAAAGTTGTCTCAGTAGTGTCCAGAGTGCAATTTAACAATTGATTTCTTTTTTTCGCCCGTCCGTAAAGCTGAAATGCCTGTAAAACAGCCTCTTTAATCAGCGGCAAACTATGCAAACGATGCAACAGTTGCACATCAAGCTGAACAGACATGTCCATATTAACAGGCGACTTTTCGAAATTTTCAAAATTGCCGTTTCTGCAAGTTACTATCGTTGGCTGATTTGCATTTCCAATTGAATATCCTTCCTCGATCAAAGATTCTTCCATTACAGTACTTTCGAAAGAATTTTCGTTCATTGTATTGCTTTCAGCAACACTAACGTTCCTTGTATTTAAATCAGATTCATCCACAGCTGTCAACATTGTCGAAGTGAAAACTTCATCTATAGAATAATCGCTCGGTCGGTCGATTGGATCCATTTCTTGTTCATCGTTCTTTTCATATGGTGGAACGTGATTTTGTAAAATGCTACTTATCAAATCTGCCATCAACAAAGCAAATCCTATCAATTATCTCAAAAAACAAACTGACTTTGAAACCAACATTTACCGTATGAAAATTGATTAAAAGGTCTGATTTATTACTATCAAATAGACGAATTATTCTTTCCATTATGCGTTTCGTTTATTTAAAAATGTACAAATAAATATGCATATACAAACTGTATTCAAAACTGAAAAACTGATTTATAATGTCATAATACGCAGAAAAAAACAGTAAAATCTGTTCAATTGCTTAAAATTACAAAATCAACAACAATGCAAATGTTTTAGAAAAGATTAAAATGAGTCTGCTTGTTACATTATTTAATATGCTGTAGACTATTATTACAATTAGATGGAATCGCAGGTGCCTGTTTGTGCATTTTTGTATTTTTTTCGTATATTGCTTATTTATTAAAAGTAAATGGCTTTTTTTTTGCTTCTCATGGATACACTTTTCCACTGTATTGATAAAAACTGCAGTGCAATAGGATTCTTTTTGTAGAAATGTATTGCTGCTTTGGAAAATTAGAAAAAAACGACTTAATTTCTCAAATGTGCACTTATTTAAATCAAAACGTATTCAAATTTTGCCCAAAAAACATTAGTACAATGTAGCAGAATCTTCAAACACGTAGAAAAAAATAACGAACCTGCTTTTCACGATTACTGTATTAAATGCTAGTTTGTGTTAATCAAGTGGTGGTTGAATCGTGGAAGCTGTGTCTATTTGAACATTTTACTGATAAAACGCAGCTTTATTAACTCATTTTGAAAATATGCATATTTTTAACAAATCTTTATTTTGCAAAATAAGAATGCTTTTCTCTTATTAGCAAAAACAATACAATTCATAAGCAAATGCTTAGTTTGAAATATATGAAGGAGCAAATTTGTTGCTGATCAGTGAGAACAAATAGTTTTCATTTCTCGTCCAGTGTTGATGAGAGCAGACTGTTCTCTTCCTTTGGGCTCCATTTTGGAACGTTCCAAATAAAGTGCCAACACGGATACAATCACTGTGGTAAGTATCAGAGCCGTAAGCATCGCCCCGAAAGCGGCTTTGCCCAGTGTCGGCGCCTGAAATAGCATGCTCGCCTGATTTGCGACGGCATCGAGCTGTGCAAACGTGGCCACAAGAACCGCGGCCTGAACCAGCAGGGCGCAGCGGAGCAGAGACGGACGACTGACTGCCGTAAAGAGCAACGCCCCGGCGCCTGCGATCAGTGTTCCGCGGACGATGGAACCATCGCCACACAGAGCAGCCGTCTTTGGCGACTTGGCATGGCTGGTGAACAGTCGACCGCCGACGCCCACCTCCACCGAGCCGGTGAACGTCTGAAAAATTGCCAGCAAGCGGAGCAGTTTCAAAATTGTGCCGGCCAACTGACCGGGACCGTTTGGGACGAGGCGCCATTTGGAAGCCAAGGTTTTCAACGCGCTCAGAAGCAGGAAGAGGCTGATCGCCAGTTCGAGCAGAGCGATCAGGAAAAGCGCCATGTGCACGGCCAAATTGGTGCCGGTCATTCGACTGGCAACTACTCGCACACTGGACGGAGATATTGACCAGGCTGTGTGGAAAATGAACAAGTAGACATCTCGAAACGCGTACGGTAGACAGAAGAGGGACACGCCCGCGGCCAGAGCGACCACTGTCGACTCATTCCAGCGTCTCAGTGTCAGCAGGCCGCTGCAGACGACGAACACCGGCAGTGGTGTGAAATCCAACTTGTACATGTAGAACATGCCGACAGCTAGCACGTCCAAAAGGGCGTAGACCAAACCAAGCACGGTTTGGATGAAGGGTAAAATTGAACTTGAAAAACGCCGACGGCGCCATTTCTTCTCACGCGACAATCCGTCGGCCGGTTGCACTTCGTCAGAGCTCAAGCTCAGCTTAATTAATTTGAAGAATAAATAGCCGGTCAAGGCGGACAACAGCGCGTAAGTGATCGTCAGTAGCAGGCAAAGAAACAGTCGAGATTCGTAGAAGAAAGCGCTGTGGCGAGACGTTGCCGACCAGTGGTCAAGGATGAATGAGAACAACGCGAACGGGCGATGGGAAAAATTGACCGCTAACAACAAGCCGACTCCGTGCAACAGGGCCGCCGTGAACAGCATGGAGCGGGCGCGGTCGGCCAAAGCGACCACACTCATGCAGCCGGCACTGGTCATCAGCAAGCACAAGGGCAGCATGTCGGCGTCGATTGGATTCAGGTCGACATTGTTGCCGGCGTACAGGACTTCAATGGAAACGCACCACGCGGTCAATAGCAAGCCCAAAATTAACTGCACCACCGATGCGATAGTCAATCTCGGGCTGGTCAACACTACATCCCGACGTTGGCACGGTCCAGCGGTCGAGCACAACAGTTGACGACAGTCGCGGAACAATATCACCGTCGTCAACCAAGACAACATGCCCAACACCACGATCAAGATATTCAAATGGAATAGATTGCCACTGCCATAAGCTGGTGACTCACTTTCGGTGGTTCCATTGTTGATAGTGATCGGCAGTGATTTAGCATCCAAATGGGCGAAATAGGCGCCAGCTAAATGCGTGGACAACGAACCGACGGCCATGACGGCCGACACCAGACAGTTCAACGTGGCCAAGCTGAGCAAGAGGTCGCTGTGCAACAGTTGGGATCCAACGGCGCTCAATCCGACCATCAACAATATCACGTTGTTCCACAGTAATTCCGCCTGGTAACTGTGGCGACTGACCGCCAGCACTGTTGGTCGCAGAACAAACACCAATATACCGGCAATGATGAACAACATACTGAACAACAAAGCCACGCAGCCGAATGCGATCACCCGATGTTGTAGCCGTCTTCGCCTCTTCAACACCGCCTGTTCAATGGTAAGATCTATTGTATTTACCAAACATCCAGTATCTTCTTCAACTTGTTCATCATCTCTTCTTTGCTTATTTCCGATCCATTCGTCCTTTGTCAGCATTTCTATTGATTTATCTGTTTATCTTCTTGTATATATTAATCCGTTGAAATTAGCACCAAAAATTTGGACTTTCTTTGGAACTTTCTTTCAATAATCGTTCTGCTCTCAGGCAACCGATGAAGTAAGTAACGATGATAGCAAACTTCTGCCAACCGGAGAGATTGACCAGTTTTTCATTCCGTACACTATTGACAAACGGGACAAGGTCGCAAACTGGACCAAAGAACGAATTTATGCATCTGCTAACTACCGTTGCCTTGGAGATTTACCCAACACCAGGTGGCGTATTGAAGTTAGTTTTTCATTTCTGTTTCCTGATAGTAAGGAAGTTTAATTGGGTTTCTTTTTTTCAAACAAAATCTGTGTTATTGTTATTGACAATAAATTTAGTTTGCTATGATTTATTCACACGCACACCTATATCCTCATATATGCATTTTTATCATAGTTGAATCAATAATAAATGGGCCATTTTTATTATCCGACTGTAATCGTGGTATTTGTGACAAGATTCTTTATTTTATTCCAACAATCTGGATAAACTATCTTCAACTTGACAGAAAATTCAAAATACGGAAACTTGCTCGATTTGAAATAACATTACATCACGCTCAATATATCTTCAAGTTGCAACAGCTAGTTATTGAACAAATATCAATTTTTCAAGCAATTGGTCATTCATTATTTTCAAATATTATCATAAGTGTGAAAGTTGTTTACGAATATTTTCAATACGCGTTCATTTGCATTTTTTTCTTTGTGTATAAAAATTTTGCATTTTTTCTTTTTCAAATCACACATTTAAGTGTTGTTTGCAAAGCAAATTCAGCAATTTGAAAATAACATCAATGACAATTGACCTTGAATACCATAATCTGTCATGTGAATTGGAAACGTATGAAAAGAGCATCTGGGTCAAATGGTACATTTGTGGGAGAAAGCAATTGAACTGTATTTATCTATTTCAAATCATTTCCGCTCTTGTTACACTTTTATTTTCAAATTCGTCATCTCGAGTTCTACAAATTATACTGTAGATAAACCTGATTATCAAATAAATCTGAAATTACAAAAATTTTCATTATTTCACAAATAGTAGAACTTCATCGCCACTAATGAATTTAATCACTATTTTAATTTTTTATTATTTATTTCTTGAAATATTCATTTCATTATTTATTAAAGTATATGTTCTCATTCAACTTCTCAACAATGTTCGCAGCTTAACATACAGAATACATTTCACATCGCAACTTTTTGTTATTATACATCAATACTGGTCATTTTTTCATTCATACAATGTTTTTTTGTTTTTAATTTTTATTTATTTCACAATGAAATTTTCCATTCTGTGATAAATAAATTTTCCAATTCTTTTCAAATCAATTAGTTGCTCTTCTTTAATCACAGTCAGCTAGCTACTCATAGCCCCTTAAATAAACAAATGTATGTAATTATTTTTCTTCTGTTTTCTCTTTTCTATTGTTAAAACAAGCAAAATGTTTAATTTTTAAAACTTACGTAATCAGGCCAGCGTGATCCCACTTTCCACTAACTGTATGTTTGCCAGTGATCACACAGTTCTCAGCAGTGACCACTCCGAGTTCATACTGAAAAAAAGTGCTATTTGAAAGAAAAACTTTTATAACTGAAACAATTCTACCTCATTATAAGCCAAACAGTCACGCTGATATAAAATTTCAATGCAATTTCGCAAAGCCAACGCGGCATTAGCTTCGTTCAGCTTGATACCTTCTTTCTCACAATCTTCCAACTTCTTTTCCAAATAATGCTTGAATGTGTAAAGAAAACCATTAAGAAGCAATGATTAAAAATTCAAAACAATAAATTAATTCAAACATTGTCTACCTGAACCAGATAACTTCCTAAGCCAGTCGCGACGAAATTATTGGTATAAGATACGCCAAACAAATTGACCGTGCCCAAATAGGGTGTCTTCGTCCCCTCTGTCACACCGCAAACAACATACGAATTCCACAAAGGATTCAACTTCGAACGTCTACAAGAAATCAATAAAAATGCATAATAACAAATGAGGGGGAGAAGCAAATTTTACGGTACAATACAATTCAAACTCACCTTGCATACAAAACACTGGTCAAGAAAGTATGCATGGAGGCTGGTGTAAATTGCCCTCTCATTTGAGAACTGTTCATTCCTATCCTGAAAGCATAAGATATTCAAAAAAGTAAAATATAAAACAATATCTGAGAGAGAACATACTGTCTGCTGTTGATGATGCCTTGTAGATATTGATAGTCGGCGTAATCACCGCTAACGCCAATAATTGTGTTATTGTTTACTCGCATAAGACGAGACACGCCCTTATAACGTGAGAAACGACCATAAGATAGCTTTGTATCCGCAGCAATTACAACCCCTTGGTCAAACATCAACGCAATTACCGATGCGCCAGTACAAACAGGTTCGCTAAAAATGAATCAATTTTGCAAACAAAAAACATTCATACCAATAAATTTAAAATAAAAACAAGAAAACAACTGAATAATAAAATTTACCTTGCTCGTAAGCTGGCATTATCATCAGGGAATAATGTTTCAGCAATCATTTTCTCCAACGGATCTTACGAAGCAAAAATATCATATCAATATAAATATATATACTCATATATCTGTATAGATGATGTCACATATGATGTTAATGAAATAAATATATGTGTATTACAACACATTCTGAATTGTAAAAATATTAGAACAATATACCCGTACAATATATTTACTTGTTTTCCCAAAGTTGTTGAAAATCAAGCAACATCCCACCTCATACATAACAACAAAGAATATTCAACCATGAAACAAAACCATATTAACATATTGAACATAATATGGCATTTTTACAATCAAAATTAAAATTTTCAACAAAATTGAATGCTGTGTTATACCAAACAATCGATAAATCATATAAAATAGATAATATCTTTCATTTGTTTGCCATTACATGCAGCACGTCCTGCATATTTCGAATAGAAATATCAATGCCTAAATGATGTAAGCTGTATATTATACAAAAAACATTAAATATGATTTCATTTAAATATTTTATTTACAAACGCAACGCATAACTCTATTTTCTGAATATAATAGCTAGTTGCATAAATGGATTCTACCTGAATTTTTAAGCTTCTTTTAGTTTTCTTTTTTTATTTGAGAGTCTCAACAACCTCTTAACTTGATGCTTTGAAATTCCCAATTCATTCGCTTGTCTTACAATAAATTCTTTCCTGTTCTTTCTCTTTTCTATCCATTCGGAAGTCTGAAACGATGATGAAGTTCTAGAACGCGGTTGGCATTGCCAAAATGGTGCTGAATCCGCATCTTCGGTCAATGACTGGCCAAGCCATTCTTCACTGATATCCTACAAATAAAAAAACAAAGATTAAAGCTAACTATGCTTTTATAATATAAAAAAAAAACAAACCGAGAAACGACTTTTCAAATGTTGTACAACTGTAACAGCTTCATCCAAATCGGTGCATTTGTGTAAATTTTCGCACAAATCTAGATAATGGTAAAAACTAAAAGCAAAATAAACCAATTATTGTAAAATTATAAAAAACAAACAAACAAACAAATATATACTTGCCATCTGTGACACAATTTAAATAAATGCGCTCGTACAAAAGAAATTGGACAAGGGTACTCTTTGACAAGATTTAAATACTCTAAGCAAGGCTCCCAAACTGGAGCTTGGCGATTTTCAAACAAGTATGGATTGCTCAAATTACCTTCTAAAACAGTACAAATTAGACATGAATCATAATTTACGCTTTACACCTGCACACATCACCCCATCGGCACCAGTACACTTCAAACATCGGTCAATATCATTGAAGTATCGAATGTTGCCGTTCGCAAATACGGGAATTTGCAAGGCACTTCTGAAATTTTTTCAAATATAAATAATACAATAAAAATATTTCTAAATAAATAAGCTCAATAAGTACTTCACAGTTGCTATGTGATTCCAATCGGCTAAACCACAATTACGACCTTTTTGTTCTCGTGTTCGTCCATGCACGGCAAGAAGCTGAAAATAATTGTCTAATACTAAGTACATTTCCAGTCATCGTTTAATTAATAAAAGAGAAAACTAAAAGATTAAATTTAAAAAATCTGAAAAAAAGTTAACAATCGATAAATAAACAACAAATTGCTCACCATACAACCTGATGCTTGTATCATTTGCGCATATTCAACTGTACGCCGAACTTCAGGAAAAATGCGTATTTTGCATGTGACTGGGATAGGTAATCGACATGCAGATTTAACTGAACAAGCAATTTCATAATAGAAATACTAGAATTTTCACCTATTACACTAACTTAAAGAGCTAACAAGATCCCAATCATCTTGCAAGTATGCACCGTACTTGCCACGTCGAGCAATCGTCTGCGGACACCCCAAATTAATATCGATGGCATCGCATTGGTCAGCTACAAGCGCTGCAGCATTGAATAAAGTTTCAGGTTCGTTCGCACAAAACTAATAATTCAAATTTAACTCAAAGTCAAATTAGATTTTACATTTACAAGGTAAAATATCCAATATCCTGAATCATTCAAAAATACCTGAGCAATAAGAGGACGATCTTCTGGACAAGTTGTAAAATGAGTTTTCCGATACACTTCATCTGTCAGAAAATTGCCAGCATGCAGCATAGGAGTGTAACAAAGCTGAGCACCATGACGTCGACTCAACAAACGCCAAGGAAGTTCGCTGTAATCGAATAAAAACACATGAACAAAAATAAATTTAAAAAAATACACAGTTTTTCTTCAATGTTGAAAGTATAATAAAGCATCAACAGTATTACCTCTGCTCCACCATAGGTGCCACAACATACTTCGGTTGCCCAATACGATTGTAGAACTGCCACGGATCTTCAGGCATTATACATGTGAAAATCGAAAAATCAAAATATAAAATTTCACACTTATTCAAACTTTCTCCCTTTATACTTATATATTTTTCAAGACCTCATTTGATGAGCAAAATGTTAACAATAATTTCCGTTCATTCCCATATCTACAAAATAAAAGCTACATCGCAAATTAATATAAGAAAATTTTAAACTAATAAGTAATTTTATAAATTATTTGGTAAGAAATTAAAAATAAATCTTACTAATAATCAGTATTCAATAATTAGAACAATATGCCTTCAACAACATGTTCATACTGTATCTATAAGAGAAAGCATGTTTAATTAAGCATTTTGAAATATCATTTTAAAATCACGAAATAATTTAATACACTTTAAAATAACAATATTAATTAAATTATCTTTGTTTTGGTAATTTTACGAGATTGGAATGTTAGATGATGTAAGAATACCAAATACAATATATCTGAAATGCAGGTTTTTTAATTAATGTATAATTCATACATTTGCAATATCATGTTTAAATAAAGCTGATACAAAAAAAGTATTTCAACTTTTTTGTCCTCTGTTATAATATGAAAAATAATAGCTAGAAAGCTATTAATCATCTTTTAAATTTATTTAACATTGAATGAATACACCTGCTAATTCGGTTTTGTTGTGCATGCTTTTAGTAGTTAAGATTTGGAATGAAATTATTGCACATTTTTGTAATATATAATTTTCCCATCTTCTGCCGTTCTTAATATTCCGTGATACTCTTCATTAAGAACTGGTCTCGTTGCAACTTTCTATGTTCTATGTTTCAGTGCTTATGTGGCTCGCCCAACGTCAGACCATTATAGTATGGACCTCTTACTATTAAAATTTCTCTTATGTCTTTTCTAATTAATAACTGATGGGCATCTGAGTCTATTAAACTTGTAACCTTGCGATACGATTGCCGTTTTCTTCCGAGTTATACATAACTGATAATGTACACCAGTTTTGCATTCTTGCACTGTTTTTAAATTTATTTCTTCTTCGTTTAGCATGACATTGAACATTTCAACAGAATACTAGAAAATAATTATAATTACCATTATACACAGTAATAACGATTGCTTACACTTATTTCATTGTCATTATTCCGTAAAACTAATGCAACTTTTTTTTGTTCTACATAAAATTGTTATTTCATAACATGAAAAAAGTTTACAAATCATATATATATGTCAGTGCAAACACTTAAATGTGTGCCTAAACACGCTTAAAGAAAAGTTATTTTATCTGTTATCTTCGTGATTTAATTTTGCAAAGAACTCCCCCAATGCTACGACGTACCTGGTTTAAACGGTGTTTTTTATTTTCATTTATGATATTTTAACTGAATTAATTATTAATTTTTGATTGTCATTTATTAAAGTTGATGTATCCAAATTTTACAATATATCATAGCAAATTTTATTATAATAAAAATATTCGGAAAAGTTACTGTAACTTTAATGAACTTCATTTGATTACTGTAGTGTTTTCCACCGAAGTAATGTTTGTGCAGTGTTTTTCATGTTTTTGTGATAGAGAATAGCTGTTTACATTTAGAAACTATTTGAACTTGTAAATTTATGTAACTTTTTTGCTAAGAATTTTTTAAATCATATGGACTATTTAAATATCTGTTTTATTTCTAAGTGTAAGAAACTTTTATGTTTATAGGAATAAATTGCCGTTGCTGCATTTGTATCATGACCGCGTAACGATTGTGTTAGAAATTTTATTTTGTCATTTATGAAAGCGTTTGAAAAATAAATTATTTTGTTTGGGTATTTGAATTCAAATCTTTTGAATTCTCAAAACTAGTTTTGATTGCTTTGCAATTATTTATTAAATTTACTATTATATATTTGTGTTTTCTTAAATTGTGCTATTTGTTTAAATGCTAACGTGTGAGAAACATGCGTAAAATATTTGAACTTTTTTGCAGATTGAATGCGAAATGATTGATTTGATAAAGTATTGCATCAACTAATATTGAAATTTACTTTTTTAGGTTTGGTCAATAAAAGATGATTAATCAGAAAGTAGCCGTGGTTTTGTTATTGCTAACAGTGACTTCTATTTCATCCAACACTTTGCCATCTCTACCCATAAATTTTTCAGTATGTTATGTAATTTTATTCTAAATATGTAAATTAAGCAATTTTTATAAAATGTTGATTTAAGTTTTTATTTTGTGCCAACATTTTGAAAGATGCAAATTTGATTCCTTATTTATACAGTATTTATTTGTGAAAATTTCTTGAAGTTGAAAATAAAATTTTGCAGAATTATAATTTGAATATTAAATGGTGAATGTATTCGTTAAATTAAGTGAAATTTATGTTTAATATTTTAATAACTTTGAAGAGCTGTTTGCATTAATGTTAGTAGAAGTGTTTGTCATTTTCAAAATAATAAGTTTCGATTTGCAATCACTAAATTGAACATTTTTCACATTTATTTAATTTTTGAAAATTGTATTCATATTTATATAAAAAATGAAACATGTTGTAGATTTCATTTATTGCCAGTGATCATTTTGCAAAATATGATATTATGGTGACGGAAGTGAATGTGAACGATGGAAAGAAAATGACCGGTTTACAAATATGGAAAAACAGTACTATGGCTCAGCTTGTTTTAGATCGATTGTCCAGTACTCACATTTACTACGATGGTTTGTTTTTATTTATTTATTTTAATTTGTATTATTGATGAGAATTTATATTTTTTGTTCTCTTTTGTTACAGGTTTAAATCGGTGTGAACGATCAGCTTCTAAAGTGAATGCATCAGAAATAAATCCGTTGTTGATGTCTTCATTTTTTGATGATATACCTGTCAGCTTATACGATTTTTGGAATTTTATTAAAAAAAAGGAATATCAGACAGTTGAAAACCGTATCAAAGCGGGTGACATACCGGGGGTGACAACTTATTTGAAGAATATTACATTGCCGAATCATATTGCTGCAGTAACTGTTGATCTTTTTGATCCAGCTTATTTGTTACCAAAAGGTGGTTCATTTAACGTACCTCTGCATATGAACATTCTTATGTACGGTGAGTGAAATTTCAAGCTGATTTTATAAATTGCATACTTGTTATTATTTATTTAGATTGTTTTGAAATTTATTTCTAATTTTAGTGTTTTTTGTGTTATTTTTTATAATAAGTGAAAATTTGTACAATTTTAGAAAAGGCAGGTAAAGATATAGGGAAAGTTGTTGGGAATGTATCGTATTCATTTTTCGGTTTCAACGCAAACTTGACAGAAAACGACAAAGAAAAATATTTTTTGGTATATGCATATATGATCTCTTTGAACTTTTTATTTAGCTTAAACTTTGTAAAACTTTTAACTGTATTGCATTGTTTAGCCACCTGAAGGTATGTATTGCGTTGGTTTAAAGACAGATGAATTTCCTCAACTGACAATGAAAAATTTTGCTACTTGGATCGAGTTTGTTGATCACACCCAGAAAACGTCTTCTCTGATTCGTGTGGGTGTTTTGTA
Organism: Trichinella pseudospiralis; assembly: GCA_001447645.1. Classification (NCBI taxonomy): domain Eukaryota; kingdom Metazoa; phylum Nematoda; class Enoplea; order Trichinellida; family Trichinellidae; genus Trichinella; species Trichinella pseudospiralis. The sequence continues at coordinate 23,260 of JYDV01000099.1, read as the reverse complement.
TTTGTGGAAATAATATCATTGTTTGTCATTTATTGTTATATCTATAATTTAAATTCTGCATTTTAATTTTAGCTTATTTATTCGGACGAACAAAAGGTTATTGCTTTTACTAACAATCCAGACTCAAATTTGACATTCAATCGAGTTGCCAACGTAACCAATTTGAATTCGTTTGTTATTCATGATTTCAATTCAGGTATTTTGTAATATTCAACTTTATTAAAACATGCAATATGGAACTAATGAAATATTCTTTTTTATGTTAAAAATTTTTGTCTCAGAGGAATTATTATGCGGTGAATTTTTAGGCATTCAATATGTGGTTGATGCTAATGGTATGCATTGTATTGATGTGAGTGCATTGCCTCCTGTGTCCGGCGATGCGCGAATTTTGAATCAAACCACTGCTTACACGTTGATTGCTTTGAAAAGTGCTACAGATATATTGACGATGTTTGATCAGTTTACATATGGTTATGTTGGCAAGGTAAAAAAAAGTTTTCAACAAAAAATTGTTATTGCTGCTTTTATTATTAGCTTTATTATTACAGCGAATGTATGATGAGAATTTTTTCGATGTATGGATATCGAGAGGTGAAAATCAGACAGTGAATTCTTCAACCGTTTATGAACTTTGGATGCAAACGGTATAAAATTATTTCTTTTGTTATTAAAAAATTATTTATCATAATTTATTTATAATTGTTTTTTTTTAGAATTCAGAATTGCATAGCGATGAAATACGACCTAGGATTATTCGCACTTATCGTACTTTTGTAAGTAAATTTTAAATTTGCGTTTGCGTTGAATTTGTTGCTGTTGTTGTTTAATATGCTTGTTTTTCAGAATGGCAAAGTGCATTTAGCATCGTATACATTTTTCAACTTTGCTGCCGTTGATGTTAGACAGACGTTGTGGAAAAATGCACAGATTCAACCGTGTCTTCGTTTTGAAGAAAATAATTCTTATCTTTCATTTACAGTGAATAGTAAATTGATAATTTAATTATTTACTTTAAAATGAATGCGGAAAAATGAAGATAACTTTTTATTATTTTAGGAACAATAAGCAAGTTGAATGCTTTTGGTGTCAAAGAAATTGAAAAGGGATTAGTGGAACGTTTATCATCAATTGCTGATATTAGCCCGTTGCGTTTTTCAGCATTTTCAGTACGTGAAGACGAAGCAGATTTTGCTGTGATGAAAATGATTATTTTTTTTTAATTTTAGTTTCAACCAAATGGAAATAATACATTGGTGTTTTTTCAACTGGCGAATGTGGCAGATATTAATGGAACACGTACAGAAACTTACAAAGAAGAGAAGAATCTCATTGTAGCTGTTGATACGTTGAATAAAACTCTTGAAGGAGACAACATTGTTGTTGTAGTGCATAATTTTCATGGTGATAGCATGGTAAGATTTCTTTAATTAATATATATATATATATATATATATATATATATATATATATATGTATGTATGTATGTATTGTAACATTGTTTTCTTACTAGGCTCTTCTGATTTACAAGAAATCGTTTAAAACTTCTCAGACGGTACTGTTTGAAAATATAACGCAAGTGCAGATACATCGCGGCTACAGTGGTGGTTCTATGTCAGCGTTGGGTATAAGTATGCTTCTGTTGGGAAGTTTTTTGGGCTTGATCGTTGGTTTTTATCTGTGGAAACGAAATCGTGGCATTTCTTATCAAATTTACGAATAAGGAAGTAGAAATAGAATGATAAATTTTGTTCAATAACTGTCTATCATTTGTATCTATTTTGCATGTACTGCAAGTAATTACAATTTCCATTTTTAGTTTCAATGTTTTATTATTGTTTAATTCTTTTTCTAGCTTATTCTTTAAATATTTCCACGCGGGTTTGGAGAATATGCATGTGAATTTTAATTAGTCATTTGGTTGATTTGGGAGATATGTGAATTTATGATTGTAAACAAATAAAATATTAATTCCAAACAGAAATTTTCATCCAATTCAAAAATAAAAACAATACGAATAATATAAATAGCTTTATTATTATCTTAATTTAATATTAATAACTGAACATAACTTTTTGAATATCTGATGTGAGAACGAAAGAACGTTTCCACTTGATCGTCGTCAGCGATGTTGTTCCTGGAAAGAAATTTCATCACAACTTTGAATATAGGAATTGAGTATGCCAGTGGAAGCTATTGGGAGATCGTTGAAAAGAACTGTCGGAGCAGAGTCATAAGAGATGCTGTTGTTGAACGACTCTTTGCTTCTGAAGAAAACAAAAATGCCAATAATAGACGCCACAATGTTGATAATCGTCAGGCTGATCATAAACCCAATCCAACTGTATTGATCTAACTGAATGTGTATAGGCATAGTTGAATTTTTTTCAAACCAAAGTTTTCACTGTCACTGTTGATGAGAATTTTATTTCTGTGCTCTAGCTGATCTCAGTTATATATATATATGGTAATAATATTAGTGTTTCACGCCTTAGGCAGTGACGATGGAGGCAGTGTTTCACGCAAAATATTATTTCATTTATGGGTTAAGATTTTAATCATGTAGAAAATAAAATATTCAAGCAACGCAAACAATGATCAACGACCAGTGACGCATAAGATGACTAACGATAAACCGAGGAATGCAAAATTTTACGAAACAGTACAGAATAAAATGGAATGTTGATTTTCAGGTTCATATTTACTTTTTTTAAATCTCCTACCCCTCAACCAAGTACACGATGATTCATAGCACTTTATTCTCATTTTGTTTGCATAAAAATTATGAAAATTACAAAACTTGTATTTCTTTGTTTGCATTTATTATTTATACATATGCATATGGCAATTAAAAATGAAACATGCTGTTGAAAAAAAAATAATTCCAAATCTCCATATTTCATTTGAAAGTATATTTATTTTTCATTTGTTCAAATATTTATAAAGTTGTAAAAAGCTTTAGAATGTGTATGTTTGAAATGGAATATAACATTATTTCTTCAGCATAGCATTTTGAAAAAAATAAAATTACTTATAAAAAGCAGAATTATCATACTATTATGAGATCATGTTGCAAAATTCTATAATAAAATGCTTTTAATGAATGGAGAAAACTGCAATGAAACTTTTATTATTATTTGCATTAATTCAATTGAAATAAACTATAAATGAAGTATAATTAAAAACTATTTATTTCATTTTGCTAAAAATGAAATCAATCAATAAAATGTTTTATTTATTGTATGCCATTTGCATAGAATGAATCCATTTTTTAAGTATGACAAAAGAATAAATGAATAGCGTGTATTCAATAAGAAATCAATTTAGCTTGCTATCACTTTTCCATCCGGCATTATTGAACCAAAAAAAGGATGAAAAGCAGTAAAATCATGACATCTTTTATTGTTGCTATTCCATTTATTTATGCATTTTTTTAAAGAAAAATCTCGATCATCAATACAGACATGTTTGCATTTGCAACAATAATAAAAGAAAAGATACTATTTCAGTTGATTTTGTTTAAATTGAAATGTAAGTTTAATTATGAAAATTTTTTATCAGACTAATGGCAATTTAATTTTTCAATACAAGAAATTTCCAATTTTATTTCACAATGTTATTGTGAAAAAGTGACAAACAAAGCTGTGAACATGTTTCTCAAATGTTCTGACCGGGTTATTTTGTGTTTTTTTCCATGCAGCATCTGCAAATTGTTTGCAACACACTTTTATATTAAAAACAATAAAAGCTTTTTTAGTTTTTTTTTAATATTAAGCATTAACGACCATTTCTGAATTCTGTTGTCCAGTGAAGAGAACTGTTTTGAACAATTTTGTTCAATAATGTAGCATGCAGAGTTGCTCAAAGCATCTTATTTCACTTTTTCTCATCCTTTGTTGCCAACGTCTCGTCCCTGTTTACTTTTCATGACCAACCAGCCAGTCAAATTAACAATGCCTTAATGCAGGCACTTTCATTAAACAGCAAATACCAGATGCAAACATACAATGTTGCAGTAATGCACATTTTGCTTACTCTCTCCCTCTGCCTTTCTCTTTTCTTTCATTAATTCTATTCTCGTCACGACATGCTTGTAATTATATATATATATATATATATTCTTCTCTCGTGTTCTTGACATTGCAGCTCAGTAAGTTTCTCAATTGACCCAAATAAAGGTGATGCTTGCAGTCATCCACGCACTGCCATTTTCACCTAAATATTTTCATCTGCAAATATTCACAATTTTTGCATTTTAATCAAATAAACAGAACAGTAAATTGTACGGAAGTAATTTGAGAACAAAAATAAATTACAACAATGTGAAATACACCGCGATGACGTTTGTCGATCAATCAGAGCACAATGACAGTTATGACAAATAGCAGAGGTGCACAATTGTTTCACTGATAACAATTTTTTCTTAAATAAGACCAGATTTCAGTGTAGCTTTACATTTGATTTGTTTATTTATTTAGTTTTGTTTACAAAAATTTGATTCATCACATTTTATGCGTGCTCAACTTTCCTCGGTCTTTTTGAGTTGCAACATATTATATTTCATATATGACCTGCGCATCATTTCTTACTGTATAATGGCAGGTGAATTGCACGAAGCCGTAGTTGTCGTTTGTCGACCGGTGGTCTGAGCTTGTTTATTGCTGGCAATAATGTTGCCAGTGAATGTGAATGAAATGAATTGTCAAAAACACGTCCGAAATTGTAGCTTTGCATAGTCATTATTTATAATTAATTAATCAATTAATTAATCATAAACCGACGTTCTGTTAAAAGTTTACATTGCTGTTTCATCCTATTTGGTTGAGATTTGAATCCGAAAAACTGTGCCGTCGTTTTTTCTTTTTCATGCTTCCTTGTTTGAAATACACAATAATTTAGCAACTTGTTTTATTAGTTTTTTCAAGCATTGCTTAACGGCTTCGTTGAAACAACAATGGCAACTGACCATGACCACGAAGAAGAAGACGAGGTAATAATTTGCAGCATGTATCATTGAGCAGATTTGATTTTAATTTTACAAATTCTGTTTTTGTTAAAATCAAAACTCTGACAGGTGTTGTAATTAATTTATTAGTGGAGATTAAAAAAAAATTTTTTTTTTAAATGAAGCTATCAGTTATTAATCCATCAGTTTGTAATTGATGTGTTTATTTAATTTTTTTGAATGAAATTTCAATCAACTCCAGTTGATTGATTGAAAGCCAATAACTGCCTTAATTGTTATTGAAGATCAGGGGCGCGGCTTCTGATGGATTCATGCGCTGAGCGTTGTCGCTTTTCAAGCATTTCTATCTTTACCTTGCCCTAAGAACCTGTTCTGATAAGGCGCTTGTTGTTGACCTTTATTTAATGTAGGCGGTGTGCTTTTGACCATAACATGCTTATTGTTTTCAATTCTTATTCATGACCAACAGACTGCGTTGTTGATTTTATTTTGTTTTTTTTCAATTGTCCATTTTATTTAAAGCTTTATTTTTTATGCATGAATAAAGCAGTTTGAACAGTTTGAGGTTAAATGCATTAACCTGTTTTTTGAAGACGCTTGGCCTTGTCTAGCTTGTGCATGTTGTTTAGTCATTGTCTGCATGTTGAAATATACTGGTCAGGGTCAACTAGTCGTAGCAGAACGTTGACCATGCTTAGCTGCGCTCACTGCATACACTGACCGTTGGTCACTAGCAGTAGTGAAATTTGTATTAAAGTCTGGTGCTTTTTATTTCTTATTATTCTTTCAATTACTTTATTCTTTTACATTGAATAAAGATATAAATTATTCATTTGATATTTTAGAACAGTTTTGCTGAAGCATTGTACGACAATAATGCAGAATGGCCAGATGAGTTAACATTTCGGCGTGGAGACGTGCTAAAAGTGTTGGAACGTAATCCAGCTAAGGGCCTTGCTCAAGGCTGGTGGCTCTGCTTTGACCCTTCAACTGGCAAAACTGGCATTGCACCGTCGAATCGTTTGAAAAGCATGGATCGACCTCCTCCTTCATCCCAATCTCGGGTAAGTGATGATTCAGAATATAGGAAGAAAAATACCTAGATGTGATTTGTCTGTTTATCGACACATTACATCTTTGTATTTTTCAAGGTCCTTCAAATTGATCATTTTAGAAATTTCCATCCTTTTACTATCAAAAAAAATATTCTTAACATTCCGCTTGTGCATTCTGATTGCAATCATTTTACGGTTTAATTTCCACTTGTTACTTTTTTATTGCATTCATTCATGATTGCACATTGATATTGATAAAAACTGGCCAAACAATTTACAAGGTGTAAGCAATTTCGATTTTTTACAATATTTTTGCAAAGTGTAATATTGATTTATTAATTTTTTGCTTTTATAGACAGAAATTGTTTTTTTCCTATTTTTTAATTAAAGGAATTCACACAGAGGTTCTGTATTGAGAGAGAGGGTGAGCGGATTGGTTTCGAGTGTCCAGAGGGGCAGTAGTGACATGTTGGTATGTTGTACATTTTTTGTTCATGATTTTAATGTAGTTCATTTAAAGTGACGTCGTTTTTGGACGCTTTTTCTCAAGGTTATTTCATTAAAGAGACCAAAATAGCAAAAATGTAACATTTGAGAAGAAGCAGGCTTTATCGAACAAAAATTGTAACTAACTATTGATTTAGACAGATGCATATTTTTTCTCTTCTTTGTCGACATTGTTTACAACGTTGATCTTCTTTACATATTTTTTGCATATGCATATGCAAAATCAAGCAGATAATGAGAAAAATGCAGCGTTGCATACGTGTTTTTTTTCTTCGAAATATAACATTGATCTTGTCAGTTTATGGGTTGGTCAGATTGAAAATTAGTTTAAGCGAAAAGATTTTGATAAAGGAACAAACAATAGTCAAAGATTTTAAAAATTAAGCTTGATGTATGCAGCTGTTGTTGTAGTTGTAATTGTTTAACACCATAAAATTGGTACTTTTACCATCATTGTATTACACATACCTTTTGCTTGAATAGTGATAATAAGCTCTTCACAACTGTATAATGGAAGTGAACAAGTTTTCAGTTTTCATTTTATTTGTTCACTTTTAATTGTTAAACATCCTATATAATTTATTTATTATAAAACTTTATTGATTTTCACATTTTACTAACTCATAAGATTATCATATTTCCCGGATATCAGTGATATTCATTTGTTGACATGTCGATTGTTTGTTTTCTTGTTCGTATTCATATTTATGAAACTTCAGAAGCTCATTTAGAAACTTAAAGCTTATTTGGAAAGACGAAAACGGTGTACTTACATATTGTAGTCAGAACGGTGTAATTTGCTTAATTTTTATTTTATTTCTAAACGAGACATTGCAAATTTATTTCTGGCCCCTTAATGTACGTTCAGTAATATTTAGCTCATTAATAATAATAATAATAATAATAATAATAATGGTGCGCTTGTTCATCACAATTGACAAATGAAAATTTGACATCTGGTTTAGAATTTCACGATGTTGTTATCAAGACTTTTCGATTAGCTTAAGCTGGCTTTTAACAAGCTTTGGGCTGATTAAACTCAGATTGATTGATAGCAAAAAGGCATGCACGACTGCTTTATAAGCCAACAGCTCTGAAAAGTGCAAGACCAATTATTCTTTTGCTTCTTTTCACTAATTCTTTTCAATATGCCAAATTATGATCAAGGCGGCCATATGTTTATACGTTCGAACATTTTGAACATGAATAAATAAATAAATTTAAATATTTAAATAAATAAATATATATATTCGAAGAGAATTTACATGCAGTTTGTGAAATGTAAAATAGCAATGTTGAAAAATCTTCGAGATGATCTAAAGATTAATTTAAATGTTTTGAATATGCATTTAATTATTTGTATCATAAAATGCGCACCATGAGTTTGGAAGTTCTGCATATTTTACTGAATTGTTCATTGATGTTGTTAAAAATTGCGCTATTATAACAATAGTTGCATGGAAACTGAAATAAAATAATAAAAATATTCTTCAAGGTATATATTTTTCTGCTTTACAATTTTAAAATACCAATTACATTGTAACTTTGTATTTGCCTATATTATTTGTTTCATTTTTGTATAAATATGAGGAATTTTTAAAGATGAAAGCCTGAATGAATTCAAATTATTGTTAATAAATTAATATATTCCCCTTTCTTAAATAAATAAATACAGATATAGATTTACTGATTTGTTTTAAATGAAACTATTGTTATTTAATTTGAAAAAGTAATTCTTTTAAATACAGCTTTAATTCAATGTATAAAATAAAAAGACATTAATGATTTTGTGAAGGTTTTTTTAAATATTGTAGAAAATGTGTGATCAGGTGCCTTTTTTCACATTTTATTTCAATTTCTCTTAACTGCGTGCTATTTTCAATAGCAGGTTTTCAAGTAACAAATTCGATTAATTCTTTCTTATATAATGTTCATAAAAATAATAAATAAATAAATAGAAATTGCTTTTGGAGAGATTAAATTGCGTCATTTACCATGACAGTGTTTTATGTTTGCCTGTTTTCTTTATAATTGAAAGTGGAAGTTGTCATAATTTTGATTGTCAGGTTCGTCTGTTGTTTGCTTTATTATTTAATACAACCTAAATGGCAGCACGACCATTTTGAAAGTGTTGCCTGTTTGCACTTTTGCAAATGAAAAATCAATCATGCCGAAAATTTATACCAGAAAATGGAAATTATTGACGGCAGTGTTGTAAATTTTCCTAAATTCAGTTTTCTTAATTTATGTTAACATCAATAAATCTAGTTTACATTTGATTGGCTGTTTACTTTTTATTTCACTCATTCATTCATTTTAATTGTACTTGCACATCGCATACATCATCAGCAAACGACAACGGCAAATGCAGCCAATAAGTTTTATTTTTTATACGATGAACGTGCATTTGAATTGTTTTGTATTCGTCAGTAGCAGGGGTTATAAGAAGAAAAAAATTTTTTTCGCTTTCATAAATAATTTTCAAACATGTATGTAGAGCTTCATAAAGGAGAAGGTTTTATTTATTTGAATTTATACATTTTTTAAATAAATAAATAAATAAATAAATATATATATATATATTGGTTTTTAAAATAACTCTCAAAAATTGTTCAGATGATGAAATTTAAGCCAGCTATTTTTTTTGAAAATGCAAACTCGAATTTAAAGATGGATATATTTTAGAAAAACGAAATATTTTCTTTTTACTGTTATTATGTTATGCGTAAACATTTATTGTTGAGAATGTTAAATATTGTTGTGTGACAGTGGAATAGTTTTTTTTATTTTATAGCTTATAACACCACGACGGATTGGCGACGTTTTTGTTTACGATCAGAGCAATTTCAAAGCGGCTGATCGCAACGGTAACGCGGCTGCACTTCCTATCGATATTCAATCCAATTACAAAAAAGCTTTCTTATTAAACGGTATGTTATCTTTTTGAAAGCTTTTTTTGTTAAAAAACTTTAAAAAATTTATTTAAATTATTTTGTCAGTTTACATTACAATAATAATGTAATATTGTTGTTTTTAATATGGTATTACTGGTAAGTGATTTTGATTTGTTGTTTTAATGTAGTAAATTTGAGAAAAAATCCAAATAAATACTTGATGATGTTTTTAATATGCATTTGCATTGTGAACATTTGGTGAAACTGCAGTTTTTAAGCAACTACAGTTGATTGGTAGAGAATGATGATGAAGTGTAATTTTTGTTAAAATCAGGATCGTTAATGCTGATTACTGTATGTTGATTGTTGATTTGGAAACTTTTTGCGTGAAATTGTAAACGAGTGCATTAAAAATTTTGATAAAAAAATTTTGTTTTTTTTCCCATTACAATTATATCGATTTTTTTTACAACAGTTTAAAATTTTAATTCAATTATGAAAATAAAAAAAATAATTTGTGCTATGTGCTGACAATGTTATTTGGCATTGCAGTGATATATGATGGGAAATGAGAGTTTTGTTAGAGTGATTTATGATTTTTTAAATTATCAGTGGTGATCTAGACGTTCATTTGCAGTTACTGTATGTGAATAGGAATGCAAGTATGAATGTGTTTCTGAAGAGGTTACATTGTCGTATAGTGTGTAAATCTGTTTTTGTATTCAAAGATTTTTTGCCAATGAAAAGCAATAAAACTGTCAAAATTGTAGAAGAAGCAGAAGAAAATAGGGGTGACGTGGACGAAGAAGATATCTACGACGTACCAACTGCGTCAACAATGGGACGTAAGCCGGTGATTCGTAATGTACCGATCACATTGGTACGAGACCCGTCCGAATCTGCATTATCGAAGAACAGTTCAGCTCAGGAACGTTTGGCTGTTGTTTACGATTCTCCATCGGTTGTGGTGCAGCGATCGTCGTTGACAAGTGGACTTTTGGGGCGTGGTGTCCAACGTCCTGCATTGATGGAACCGATTTTTTCCAAAACTGCAACAGCAAAATTGTTCCCTAGTGGTGATGCTTCTGCCGAAGGGTGTGCACACAGTGTTGGGAGCAGTTCTCAGTCGTCGCAGTCGGACAGGTTCAGCTATTCTTCGGATTCATCTTCGGCCGGCTTTCGTGGCACTGTTCCTGTTGAATTGGAAAGTCAAGGGAAAGATTTGTATGACGTGCCATCAGTGACCAGAGGAAAGGCGGACTTGACAAAGCCTGCTTTGGATCCTTTGCCTCCGGTCGATGAGCTGTCGTCACTTTCTTTGCTGTCGTCGACGGTGCCAAAGCCAGGAGCAAAGCAAGCCCAGTCGGAACTTCAGCAACTCTTCGATCAGTACAAAGCGAACATGCTTACCCTGGCCGACAGCAGCTCACTGTTGCCGTATACCGATGCCCAGTGGTCAGCGCTGACGAAGAATTGTCGAACAACTTTATCTCTGCTTCGTCGTCTGTTGCAGCTTGTCGGTGAAGCAGCGGATCACAGTTTGCAGCAGTCGGTCGGACTGATGCAGCGTCTTGCCTCAGACCTGGAAGCTCCTTCAGCTATGCGAGACGCGGACCGCACTTATCCGTTGATGAGACAGTTTACAATTGTCGCTCGTCGAGTTTTGGATCAGCTGAGAATGCATCTAAGCAATATCAATAATAATGCTAATAGCAATAGCAATAATAATAATAATAAGTTAGCGCATTGGCAGAATGGAAAAATTGTCTCAATCACAACTGCCAATGGTGAAACTGCTCATGACGCTGATCATATCAACAACGTCAGCACTAATGACGTCAACGCTGATGACAGTGCTTATGATTTTGTGGAAAATGTATCGGAAATGAATCGATCCCAGAACAGCGCTTTGGACGTGGACGATCGACGAATTTTGCGCTTCTATTCCACTCAAATCGACAGTCACATCCAATGCCTGAGCAGCGCCATCGATGATTTCTTGGCAGCCGTGGAGAATAACCAGCCGCCACGTAGCTTCATCGGTCTGGGTAAGCTGGTCATCTTGGCTGCCCACAAATTGGTCTACATTGGCGACAACATCGCTCAGTGCGTGCACAGCCGGTCCGTGCAGTTGATTGTAAGAGAGCATGCAGATCGACTGTGCGACGTGCTTCGGTCCTGCGTTGCTTCTACAAAATTGGCTGCCCAAAATTATCCAGCAATACCAAGCATACAAGCGATGATCAGCAGTGTCGTCGCTGTCTCACAGTCGGCACAGCAGTTACGTTTATTTGTCAATAGTGCTTTAGCAGGCAGATAGCTGTTACGTAAGAAACAATTTTTTCTTATTACCATTCGAACTTGTTGATATATATATATATATATATTATTTATTTATTTATTTATTAAAATAATTATCAGTAGTACCTTTATTTGGGCGCAAAAAGGTTTTAATATTAATACGTGATATTGTTTCTTATTTGACGGAATAATTAATTATTGGATTACATTGCATTGTTCACAAATGTACGAACATCTTCTTCTTGTTGTAAATTTTCAACTTCAGTCAGTGCATTGCAATCCAGAATGTTGAATCAGTTGGGAGAGGAAAAACATTTTTAACTGTAAAATTAAGACAAAACATAATATATATGTACTACACAATATATATGTACTATGTAATATATACTGTACAATAACATATACTTTTCGTATAATAATGGAAAATTATACTAAACAATTTACTGATAAATTCGATTCGGCTATGCTATATATATATATATAAGTAATACTTCAAACGAACAATAAAATATCGTATCACTTGATCATTTCAGATGATAAATTTAGAAAATGAATTCGACTCTAAAAATATGATTAAATGATATGCATGAAAACATTAAAATTCAAATAAACTTAACAGCATTTAAATCTGTTCTCTAAGTAAACTGAAAATTATCATATAACTCTAAGAATTAAATTATAATATAATCAAATCATTCTCTTTTCCTGCTTCTGCTTCTGCTTCTTCGCCAAAAGGATCCTTCAATTCTAAACAAGTACAAGATTAAAAACTAAGCATATTACATATGCATAAATGCATGCAGTAAAATTTTAAAATAATTAAATGAATTTTATAATTTCAAAACATACTCAACTACTATGATATTTATACACAATTAAGTAAACTGTACGATATATATATATATATATATATATATATATATATATATATATATATATAATAATGTTCACCTTCAAAGAGCTCTTTATAAAATTGTTTTGGTGTAATGTCATCGAAGGAATTCGGTACTTGAATAAATTCGTCATCAAACGGAAAATTCAGTGGTACCTCTGGAGTTCCTCAACAAGTAAAAGTTTAAAAGCTATGTGCATAACAAATGCATAAATTCACGCATTCATACAAATATATGTTTTCTATGATACATATGTATATATCGTAGAAAATAAGAATGTCATCACAGCATAGTAAAATTTTAATATAATTAAATGAATGTTAACTTTAAAACATTCTCAACTGCTATGATGTTTATACATAATTAAGTAAACTGTACGACATAAATATAATATGTTCACCTCCAAAGAGCGCTTTATAAAAATTTGTATGTGCAAGGTCATCGCATTGTTGAGTAGGCTTCTTAAAACGCGGAAACTGTGTTTGTGTTTGTTCTTCTTTCCCTTGATCCGTTTTGGGCTCTGAAGAAGTGAAAATTTAAAAACTAAGTGTATTACATATGCATATATGCATGCATACACGTACACATACAAATATATGTTTTCTGTGATATATATATATATATCATAGAAAATAAGAATGTAATCACAGAATAGTAAAATTTTTAAATAATTAATGTTAATTTCAAAACATTCTCAACTGCTATGATATTTGTACATAATTAAGTAAACTGTACGATATAAATATAATATGTTCACCTCCAAAGAGCGCTTTATAAAAATTTGTATGTGCAAGGTCATCGCATTGTTGAGTAGGCTTCTTAAAACGCGGAAACTGTGTTTGTGTTTGTTCTTCTTTCCCTTGATCCGTTTTGGGCTCTGAAGAAGTGAAAATTTAAAAACTAAGTGTATTACATATGCATATATGCATGCATACACGTACACATACAAATATATGTTTTCTGTGATACATATATATATATCATAGAAAATAAGAATGTAATCACAGAATAGTAAAATTTTTAAATAATTAATGTTAATTTCAAAACATTCTCAACTGCTATGATATTTGTACATAATTAAGTAAACTGTACGATATAAATATAATATGTTCACCTTCATGCGCTTCTTCATCAAATCGTATCAGTGGGACTTCATTTTCCTCTGCAACTTGACTGCGAAACGGATAAGTGTTTTTACCTCCATGTCTAAAAGATATAATACTTTTATAACACATACTGAAATAGAATGAAACCTGAAAATGCAATATCTATAAAATGTCGTGCAACACTTGAGAAAGTTTAAGTTATTTAATTAAAAATATAAAGAAAAGTGAAGAATATGAACAACTTAATGATCTCACATCTATTTAGTTAACTTCACAAGCTCCCTGGTTCTCTAGGCATTCATTTGCACAAAAAATATACTGATTAAATTGATGCAGGCGCAAATTATCAAACATGTCGTGCAAAAAATACAATTGCTATTCTAAATGATTAATAAATTGTTCCATAATATTTTTATTAATTTTAGTACTTACTGTTCCAGAGATTCTAACAATTTCCCAATTTTAAAATGATTCGGCTGCATGTTTTGAATTTCTCGGAAAACGTTTTCCCTAAATAAAAAGTGATACCCAGATGCACTACCCTTCATCCATTATTTTCCTATATTATGCTTACAGTGCAATAAAAGCTTCTTTCAATGCACATGGAAAACCTGTCATATACTGCATCTTGTGGTAACTGCAGCTGATGTCCAGTTTGAGTTGCATGGGACGGTAGTTCATTAACGGTGGCAAAATCATATCTTCGTTATACTTGTGTTCATTGCATAAGCGAAAGGTGTTTAAGAAGTCTTCAATAAACAAAACTTTTGGAGGGACGCCCAAGCGTTTCTCTAAAAAAATATTTCAGGAAACAAATTTTTTAAATTATTCACTTTAAATTCAAAAGCTCTTATTTACCGTTCATCCAGATAAATTTCATTACTTCTATAACTGCAGAAAATTTCGTTCCTTCGCAAAATAAGTAACTGGTTTCATTTAGAATTTCTTTAACATTCGACGGGAGCGACCATCCTTCTAAACCAAGCACACAAATACAAACACATTAAATTATCATTGAGACATTTTCTGGATGTTTCGAAATTAAATAATTCATTATAATAAAAACAAACAAAAAATTAAGATTACTAGTAAAGTAACTGTTGCCCACTACTTCAGTAACACCTTGCTCCAAAGTAAATTTCAGTAATTGGATTTCAAGATACTTGCTCGTAATGGCAGCTCGGCCACTAAATGATACGCTGATGAAAGCGCATGAAAATTGAAGCATCGAATTTTTCATTGAAAGCTTCAATAAATTTAAAAATAAGAACGATTGTTGGCGCCTAAGGCTTTCCATTTGATTTGCATCCGTAACTTCATACTATAAAGAAGACATTAACATCAGTAATGGTTTTGCTTAAAACCGTTACTATTAAAAACAACAAACTCCTAGCCTAAACAAAACTACCTAAACAACTAGCCACAAGTGATGAAACAAACTTACAGATTGAAACACTTGCTGAAATGGGACAGGACGGTGCACGTTTCGCTTCTCAAGTTGTAAGTTATGCAAAAATGCAAACAGCTGTTGGTGAATTTCAAAGTGTCTATTAGCTTGGAGCTTTATTTTCCATTGTTTCTTTTCCTCTTCGGTCATTGCAGACCATGTTCGATCGCATATTTGAAAATATGATTCCAAGTCCAAGTTGGTGGTAGTATTGGAATAATTATTTAATTTATAATTCATATAGTACACATAATTCGTTATCTTGCGCTTCGGCATCTCCAGACCTACTAAATAACACTATAGCAGATATAGTAACAGTTGAAAAAGCAAAACGTTTCAATTTAATAATCAGTAAATAAAGTTCTCACTGGGAGTAAACTACTTTTTCACGACTACGGAAAAAGGTAAAATAGACTACCAAAAAAAGTTCCGAAATCTCAAGCATTCTGATAGAAACATCATACATAACAATCCACAAATGAAAAGAGCACCACTAAACAACTCAATAAATAATAAACAGAAAAAAACAATAATAACAAAAATATAGCACTTTAAAATATAAAGTAATAAAACTGAAACTCATAAAACGCATTTATTAAGAAAATAACAGTATATAAAATTAAAACAGAAAAGGCTTAAACACATTTCAAAACAAAAAAACAAACAGTTAAAATTTGAATTAATTTTATATTTCCAAAATCAATAACGGTTAAATGCACAAATAATTATTGAAATAAAAATAAAAAATTGATTACACAACGTGCAACAAAATTATTAAATGTGTTTCAAATACGTGATACGAAAAAGCAGTGGTTTGGTTAACTATATGCATGAAGATAAAAAAATGAGAGCAATGAGCAAAGAAATAAAGAAAGCAACACATTTTACATTTAAAAAAATAAACAAAAAGACAAAGAAAACAAAGATTTCAGTTGAAAATCGTATGAACTGATGGAACGAATTAGAAACAAGAAACAGTAATTTTACTGGATACTGTAATAAAAAACATGCAAGAACAATTGGCAATAAATTAAAGTGATCTCAAAAACAAAAAAATGATAAAACTTATTATCGCGAACGTTACAAAATAAGCTAACATGAAAACATATCCAGCTCTTCAATAATGTATGACAGTGAGTTATGAAGAAGACATAATTAAGATAAAAATGCAAGCAAGTAGTATTTTAAAAAATACTAATTGGAAAAAAGAAAATTAGAATCCGTGAAGAAAAGCTTGCATATCTTTTCTAAACATCAGTGATTGGATTCACAACATTGCTGGAGAAAAAAATTTTCACTTCTGAATTCTTGCTTACTGTCATTGCTGTTACTTCTCATGACGTCGCATCTGAGCGTCATCAGCGGACTTGCGTTATTAGCTGACGTGCCTTTATAAATGGCTGATGGCTGGTTTCTATGCAATTTCCCCATCAGGAAATAACGTTGAGAATAGAAACAGGTTTCTGATTGAAAGCAGGTTGAAGAAAAGCAAACAAAATGCTTAATCTAGTTGAGCTCGCTAGCCGCTTTATCCTAGTTAATTTATCGCATAGCCGTTAGCACAATTAAGTATTTCAATCACTGAAATACAAGAAACATCACTCCTCAAAGAGTTCAGCCACGGAAACTTTCAAGACAAGCGCAAATTATAATGTACTTTGCTGTGTCATGTGATTCAAAGCATTTGTTTTTATTCTTAGAAACGTTTTTTGTCTCCAGATATTTTTAACCATCATATAAGATATATTATACAAGTAATATCAGTTCAGATTCTGTTTGGGCAAGCTCTACTATATTATGTTTTAAAAATGGAGAATAATGGCAATAATGGTTGGAATTCAACTTCACATAGTGTCGTATTGAGTAAGTAGGTTCTCAATTGTTTCAATTATAGTGAAGAATTCCAATTGAATAAGTGTGATGGTTATTAACAGTTACGTTAATCGTGATTTACACATTGTTTTAAGTTGAAGTGTTGAAGTTGAAGCTTTAAGCCAGTGCAATGGGAATCTTTTTTAGAAAAGGAATCTTTGTATTATTATCCGATGACCAAAGCCTGGTCAATTTTGGTTTGATTTTTATTTGATTAGTTTCAATTTTTATTTGATTTCTCTTTCGAACGCTGTCCAGGGATTCTGATTTTTTTCAGTAGCTTAATTATTACGTCTTTTCTACTTAATTTAGCAAAATGAAGCGTTTATTTTGTTTTTTTCCCGCAAAAATTTGACCACACTTTTGTGATTGGCTGTTCGCTGATAGGCTGTCACACAATTGTGAACAAATTTTTACAAGATAATTATGAAAAAAAGTCTAATGCCATAATCAACTGTCTAATAAACCTATACTATATAAGGATTCAGTAAAAGGTGAAATTGCCACTGGAATTTTAATAGAGGTGAACTAATACAACTGAATTTACTGATTCAAAGAACTCCATGCATCATAAATGATCAATTAAAAATTTCGAATGATCGAAATAATTTCTAAATTGCTAAATTTAATTCAGGAACAGCATATCAAACAATAGGAAGCATTAAGCTTCATTCATAGATCAATGAATTTAAAGCTCAAAAATACTCATTGTTCACCCGGGTCAAAATTGACGCGGCTTTGGTCATTGGTGTGACAAAAATACTTTGGCCATCCGAAGGTTAATTCATATTCGCTGAAAACGAACGCATTTGCACAATACTTTTAGATTTACAGAAAATTATTTCTGTTGTTCTTGGTTGTTGTTGAATGTTTTTGAAATTTCAGTTTTCAAACTGATAATCATAATAATTAAACTATTAGTTTGCCAATTTTAACTTTATTTAATATTATGCTGCAGTGAATCAAAACGATTCTCAACAGATTTGACATTAATGTTCTTCAATATTACATTGTCATGTTTCTTACATTCAAAGTGAATGCATCATAAAAGAAAGAATGGTCTAATTAAATTAAAAGCTAATTTCAGAGCCGTTCGTTCATATTACTTTTTTATCAATGATAAAAAATGCTTATTTTGGTTAATTTTTGTTTTTTTAATGATTCATCGCATCATTTTTCAAGATAAACTTTTAAAATAGCTGACATCGACAGAAATACATTTCGAATTACGTATCAAAAGAATTTAATTAGCAATTAATTTAATTAATCAATTAATATTTCAATGCATAAATTTTATTGGAATTTGTAGCCAAATCTAATCATAGGTAAGGAACAAGAATTTGCATACGCTTGCAAAATTGACAAGACAAGAATAATTAAAATGTGAACTGATAGAACAAGATATTAATTGACCTGTAATTGTACATAAATTTGCAATGACATTCAGCACGTAGCTTCATTGAAATATCCTAAAAATAAAATCAGACATATAAAGAGCGTGAAGATGAAGATATAATGCATGAATATAATAAGTATGTAGGCCAAAGTTATGCTTTTTCATGTATGATGTTTCTCAATGGCTTACATTTTGTAAACCTTAAAAAATGGTAAGTAAGTTCAAGGTTTTAAGATTTAGAATAATTAATATTGGGATGGAAAATTTTTCTTTGCACATTCATATTGCAGTGTTAAGAAAAAGCTATACATAAACATTCAACAAACAGTTTTATATGTATAATTGTTTAACCGTTATATCTTATTTTGCTAGCGTTTATTTCCATTAAAATACAAATTTGTTGTAATTTAGTCGACATCATCTCACAAATGCTTTATTAGGAATAGTGTGAACAAGTTTTTCAATCTTTTCAGTCGTCTATTGTTTATTTAATCGTTTTCAAAAAAAAACGTTTTGAAAACTTCAGAACTTCAAATTCCTTTTGGCGGGTCAAAAACATTCATTTGTAAATTTTAAAATTTTTGATTAAAATAGATGAAAAAGGTAATTTCAGTATTCTCATAAAAATTGTTCAACACTTCATGAATGAATAACCACTGCAACTGGCACACTGATTATTGTAATACACAAGAAAGCTGCTGAAGCAGAACTTTCTGAAAATTAAACTATGATACATCACACACAGAGTGTAAACGCTTACGTCATTAGCTGACTTAGTCATTAGCCACAAGCTCGTGCAATATTTTTCATTTTTAGGCAATCCAATACATTTACAGCAGTGGATTGGGAACCACTCTTACACTTGAAATTCAAACTGTCATACTGAAAAGCAGATGGTTAGCCATCGCACTGGATTCAAACTTCAGTTGAATTTGCGCGTCTCACTGAGCTATTACTTTCTATCATAAACAGTAGACGTCAGCAATAGCCATGTGCAAACAATTACGGGTATCAAGAATGAGTAAAAACAAATGCATACGCTTGATATATAACAATGCAACGCTCAGCTGAGAGTGCGGTTGAAGCGTATACAAACAGTAGTAAAAAAAGCCCTCTATTTTACAAAATGTTTGTTCATAAATTCGAATAGCACTGCGTCACGCTTTCTTCAGTACTTGTGGACTACCTTTTCCTCAATATTTCCCGTATAACAATGATTCAATGCCTCTCTGCATAATGAGCATTAAATATAGTAGGCAAGGGTAAAAACTGATTACAGATGCAATGAAATTAAATAAAATTACAATTTATGAAAAATTGATGTGCTCATTACTAGTATTTATTCTAATCTTTAAAGATAAGCACGTATAAGTTCAGTAAAATGAATTCCTTCTCTCGAAAAGTGCAACGAATAATTAAATGCTTGCACCATAAGGGAAAACAATATAATGCCAGATAAAGGTATGTAAATTTTCAATAACTCGTAATTAATGATTTCTTGAGAAATTTAATGAAACAGATCGTTTGGGAACTTCAAACCTGTAGAAAAGAAAAAAATGTAATATTCCTGTAAAATTGAAATTAACACAAATAGCTTTTATTAAATCTTATTTAAATAGCGCATTCAATCAAAAATTTCTTAAATAAATAATTTAAATTTAAAGTTTAGTAATATACAAATAAAAACTAGGAAAAATTTTTCTAAAAAGCAGCCACTTTTTTGAATCAAAAATTAAAGGATTCAATATAAAATTATACAATGATTTTACACGCATAATGATTTAGCATATGTATTTTAATCCTGTTTTTGCTTTCATCATTAAAATTCCTGTAGTAAAGGCAGTGAACAATATTACACTTTGTTACTGACAGTCAGCTTCTGATATTGACTGTAGTCCTTCATGCTTTATTCGTCCCTCTAACGAATTGCGTTTACACTGGTTCTTTAATTTCAGATGCAGCTGACAGGTCAGCGCCAGCTTTGCAAACAGTCAAACTCTCGCGGTAATGGCTATGTAACAAGCAGATAGAAACAATTTATTCAATAAACAACAAATATACAAAGGAAAGCCATCCTTGCTAAGACATCTTCGAGAAGTACTTCTTTACTGCTCTACTGTCTTTGAATCTTTAAAGCAAACTCTTCAAGACTGACAATCTCTATCTTCTAGCTTATAGATATGAAATTTCTGGCAATCATGTTGTAATTTCACTGTCAACTATTTTTAATTCAATTCCAGAGTTTGTTGCTCTTTAACATACGCTCTAGTCATTATAATTACTAAACCTCACAAGCAGACATGCTTAACTAACTGTAAAAATATAGTTATCAAATGTAAAGTAGCATTTTCAACTAATGAAAAATAGTTCGTAAAAGTTTTATTTTCAACAACTTCCATTATTTCAGCAATATATCAAAAACAGGCAGCTAAAAGCGATACTGATAACTTTGTGGTAGCTCTACAATCATTTATTTTTGATCGATTTAAATCGATTCAAGTTATCTATGAAAAACAGTTTTCATCAAAATGTAGAAATTTTGAGACTTTACAGTTTTGCGAAAATCGACGAAAAAGGTTTCTTCGAAATATTGGCTTTATTTACACATAGACAATTACATTAATAAATGATTATGTGAGGTGGAGTTTTGGAAGATACAGTTCAGCAGTTGAGGAATAAATAGCGCACAAAGTAGATGCACCGCCCTTCTAACGAAACAAATAGCTTAAACACTTTCTTCACGCTTGTTGGAGCAATACTTCATGCAAAATTTAATTAGTTCGGTCAGCGTACCCTCATCAATCTTCATTCAGCATGATTGGATGTAAACGAAGTGCAGCGGGTCTACAATCGCAATTTCCCCAGAGATTAGGACCAAGAATAAAATTAACAGATGACACTTGAATTTTATTACAGATGGATTTTTCCACGAACTTAATTTTTGTAATGTGTGTAGAAAATCTTCAATACGTAATGCAGATAAAAGAAATGAAGTTGGCGAAGGGAGTATCTTAAGAAAGCGCACTTACTTACGAGTACCGACAAAAAATTTTTTCTGGAAAATTTCAAAATATCCAGCCTATAGACGTGCCTGTTTTGCGAAAAACGGCAAAACATTTCCAGCAAGATTTGGACTTTTTTCATTGACATATTTTCACATTGAAAACCCACAGTGATGCACAGCTTCGTATCAAACTGCCTGTTAGTTGTGGAATAAACAACCTCTAAATTTAAGGTATTGCGTATTGTAATACATTGGAAACTTGCCCGTCATTAACTGACTTTTAACTGAACCAAAGACAGTCAATTTCAGTTCCTGAAACATTTTTCACATCGAATGTATTTGGTTGATTCTAATATCTACTTTAATAACGATCAGATGGAGTGAATTACTGAAGTTATTGCTGTCAAATAATCACTAAGACCTGCAAATATGAAAGCATGCATTCTAAGTAGTTCCATTGTTAAAAGGCTGACATTTTATGAAATACCATTCCCATTAACATCTTCATAACGCGATAAGCTTTGCATTGATAAAACAAGAGTGGCAAGTTCAATTTAATTCGATACTTATTAATGATAAAATCCCGCTTGGCATAAGGATTAAAAACGCATTACCCCGGAGTCAAAGGTAGTTACAAATGCAAGGAAATTAAATAAACTTGCCATTAATGTCAAATTAATCTGCCCATGCGCGCTGCTTTTTCATTCTTTACATTTACAAACAGGTAACTACGGTAAACCTTATTCCATTCATCTCAGGAAACAGGCGTTTCGCAAAATAATTAGATCAGCATTAAAAAATAGTGTTATATTCAAAAGAATGCAAATTTTCAATAGCACGCAATCGATGATTTTACAGAAATTGACAAAATTCCCTATTTGTGGGTTGGACATATATAAAAAAGAAACAACAACATATTGCATGCTAACTCCGTTTCAGACAGAAAATTTCAGATAATTCTAACCCGTATATATCGTAACTAATAAAAACACTGAACAAACAAAAAATTTCAAAGTTCAAAAATACCGTAGGGCGTAAGTGAAATACAGGAACAATTGTATTCAAATCAGACTTTCAATTTGGCGAAAAATATTAATCATCCTGTAGAAAAAATGATTACACGACCTCATTAGGCACATTTTTCAAAGTTATACCTTTTCTGTTTTCATCTTTCCACCCTTGAAATCATATATTCGTTTTTACTATTTTACTTCTATTTGAAAACAAAGGTTATCAGGAACAATGGGAAAAAAATTATTGCAGTGCGCAGATAATACCTGATCGCAAAAAAATTAACTTACTAAATTTTTAGAAAAAAAATTTTTCTAAAAAAATTTCAAAATTTTCTGAACCATAAAAGTTGAAAGTTTTGCAAAAAACACTGAAAATGTTTTTCATAATCTGAACTATTATTGATTACCATATATTTATATTGTTAAATTATAGCACTTTGCACAGTTTCAGCGCAAACTGCAAACCAGTTGAGAAAAAAATAAGCGATAAAGACGGTATTGCCGAAGTTAATTAATTGCAAGTAGCCCGTCAGTAATTTTCTTTCAACCAAACTTTACAGCTTTTCTTTGTTACACAGCAAACATTTCATGGGTTTGGGTCCCATTTACCATCTCTGCTACTCATTCACTTTCTCATTGATACCAAATGTGCGCCTAATTCAATTCAATTTAATTTCACCATTTAACAATGATGAAATGACGCATTGCATAAAGAGTGGGAAACGTATTAGCCGGGGGTCAAAGTTAACCACAGATACCAGGAAATTAAATGTATTGCTCATTCATGTGAAATCAATCTGCTCGTG